>PVLD010018220.1:0-39620 GCA_004027595.1 Dinomys branickii | reverse complement strand
TTTCCGGTTTCAGGGGAGCGGAGCAGACAGCTGCTCTCCGCTATCCGGGACACACGGGGAAACTCGTCGTTTCCCCAGAGCGATCAGTCCCTCTCGCCTCTGCCCGCCCTGGAGATGCCGTGGCCTTTCCCGGACACACGGAGAAGGCCTTCCCTTCTCTTCCCACACCCTCCCCACCCGATGCACCCCTCCCCAAGGGGGCCCCACACTCAGGTGAGTCCTGGCGGCTCCCCATCGTCCCCCTTCTTAACAGACACCACACTGGAATTCTAAATGAAGCGCTTTCAGGCAAATCATTTTTCTCTACTTCCAACAAATAAACATGAAGACTCACAAGGTGCCTCACACTTGTATCACTCAGAAGGCTGAGGCAGGAGGCCTGCACTTTTCACACCAGCCTGGGCTACACACTGAGGCCCAGCCCAGTGTGGACTACAGGGAAATAAAAAGAAAGGCCCAGTTCAATCACGATCAAGGGGCTAGGAGTGTAGCTCAGCGGTAGAGTGAATGCTTAGCATGCAGGAGGCCCTGGGTTCAACTCCGAACGCCTCATCCCAATAAACCAAAGCGCTAATTTCTTAATGTAGGAGGAAAAACATCTATCACTGGAACTGCTCTCTTCCGCAAGTCCAGCCCATCATATCCCTGGAGGCGGACCCTGATTGAAATTGAAATTTCACAACTCTTGTGATTCAAACCCTGCTTGCTGAAAGAAATGTCAGGAAGTGGAAACAGTAATGAACTTAATCATTGATTATCACATAACTCTAGGTCAAAATTCCATAGTAAAATAACATGAATTGTAAAAATGAGCTCATGTGCTGGGTGTGGTGGCCACACCCGTAATCCCACACCCTGCAAGTCTGAGGCAGCAGGTTGGAAAGTTCAACCCCAGCCTTGACATCTTAGCAGGACCCTGACTAAAAAATTTTTTAAAACTTCGTAAAGGGCTGGTGATGCACTCAGGGCCCAGGTACTAGGTTCAATCCCCAGTACCTAAATAAATAAATAAGTATCCAAAGTGAAGGTTGCTAAGGATATCCCAGTAAGAGAGTATCTTCCCTGGTACACTATCAAAACATGGAAGAAGTCTGGAAATTATACATAATTAAACAGAAAAACATTTCCAGTTGGAAAGCTGCAGTGTCTCATTATAATGCAAAAACCTATAAAATAACTGAAACTAATATAACTATGTTTCACTGGCAGATAATGTATTCAAGATAGTATGGGTAAGAGTCACCGAATGTTTTAATTAGGAGCTGTTTCGATGGTCACGAAAGTAGAAGAAAAAAAAATCAACGTGTCATCGCTCTTTTAAACGTGTACAAATAAAGAAAAATGATCAAAGTCAGATGTGCCCCAAATCTGAGGGCAGAATAAGTGGTGGGACTGAGGGACCCAACAACAGAAGGCGGTGCAGCAATTTCAGTCCACCCTGGGAGGGACTCAGTCTTCCGAGAGAGGACCGGGACCCGCGTCCTCCACCACAGAAAATCCGACCAGGAGGGAAAGGAGGAGGGCAGAAAAACGGGCCTGAGTGAGTCCTGGTCACCTGGCGGCTCTCAGGGGTGGGAATGGGGACCAAAGGGCGTCCCCAGCGTCCCAGGAAGCCCAGGACCTCCGAGCCAGCTGTTACCTTCCACCTCCTCCTTTTCCTCCTCCTTCTCCTCCTTGGTGCCTGGGATGTTTGAGATCAGGCCATTGAGGGGAGCCAGGCTGCCCTCCAGCTGACCCCCATGACTGGCCCAAGTCAGAGCCCAAGGCCCTGGGATGGCAACTTTTAGCATATCATTTTAAGATAGAATAATTCTAGTCTTAGTGCAAGCCTCAAAATGTGTCTTGAGAACATCCCAGAGGGGTTATAAAGAGTTAACTTTGCAGTCCTGACTTTGCCCTGGAATGTGGCTCCAAAGACAAACCTTGCCTGAGTTGTTTCACCCCTCCCCTGGCCCTAGATAAACATTGTAACCATAAAGGAAATGTATGGTTATCTAAAGGGAGACATATAGAAAAGAGCACAGAAAGTATATATCACTGTGGCCAGAGCCTGACCCGGTCACATGGCACAAGGAAAACATCTGTGGCCAGGCCCAAAGCATTCCAGTCTGTTCCAGGTAACAGCTGGCTCGGAGGTCCTGGGCTTCCTGGGACCCTGGGGATGCCCTTTGGTCCCCATGGAAACCAAAAATGTATATAAGCTGGGAATAAGGACAGTTAAGGGCCACATTCCTGATTGGCAAATCAGGGATGAGGGGCAACTGGTCCACATTAGTTTTATTAAATTAAATTAATAAAACTCTATTTATTCTGAATGAGTTCTTTAATCTGCAGAATTCGGCCCAATTTTTGCCATAACACCTGGGCCACATCGCTGAGCATTTCCTGAACCACTTGGTCCACTCACAGAAAAGCGTCCAGCGCCACCGACCAGCACTCTGACTCCCCCGGCTCCACAGAATCCTCCTCCTTGTGCATGCATGGTCCAGCCACAATGAGGGCTCCTAGCAACTCAGAAGCCTGGTTTTCCTTTGAGGCTTGCACTAAGACTGGAATTATTCTATCTTAAAACGATATGCTAAAAGTCATCGTCCCTTACACTGGCTTGGGGCCTTGAGCTCCAGCTTGGGTCAGTCATGGGGGGTCAAGTGGGGGCAGCCTGGCTCCCCTCACTGGCCCTATCTCAAATATTCCAGCCCCTGGGGCTGCCCTCTAGGGACTACCACCTCACTGAGGGTGCCAGGGATGCTCGGAGCACCAGCAGGGCTGTGCTTGGCCACCTGGCACCCCAAACTCAGCCACAGGCTCCCCAGTCCTGGTGCTTTCGCACTTCTGAGGACACAGCTCCCCGGATACAGCTCTACAGACCCAGTGCAGGGCAGGGCGGGGCGGCACCCTGTGCTCTCACTGTGTCCTGCTCGCCCTCCCGGCTCAGTTTTCTCCTCCACTTCCAGGCCCCTGGCTGTCAGCGCGTTTCAGGTTGAAGCAGGGAAAGGGATGCGCTGAGGGCTTCCCTCCCTTTCCTCTGCCTGGCCTTCATCCCAGAAGCCCCTGTGTCCAGCGAAGGAGGGCAGGGAATTCCTCCTACAGGAGTGAGGCTGGGGGGAAGGACATTAAAGGGTTGACAGCAGCAAACATCCTTATGTTCTGTCACATTCATCTGCACCAAAAACTATAAGAAAATCCCTAGACCTAAACAGCTATGACATCGATCTCTCTAGCCTCTTCTGCAACGAGAGCTTTTCTTTTTATCCTTTCTAATAAACACCCATGCAATTACTCCCCACTGCTTCCCTGCTATTTTATCCCATCCTTCTGCAACACCTCAAAGCAAAAACCCAAAGGGAACTGGGACATCTTTGGTGAGGCACTGTCTTCACACACATACACACACACACACACACACACACACACACACACACATTCTGTCTCTGTCTCTTTAGAGAAATCTAACAAATAGTAGTTGCACCTTGTCTTGGTTACTTTTTTCTCTTTGCTGAGACAAAATACCCAACACCCAAAATGAAGGAAGGAAAGGTTTATTTAGCTTACAGTTTGTGGAGGTTTCAGTCCATACTTGGCTGGTTCTGAGGCAGAGTGGCACATGGCAGAGGGCAAAAGTTCATGGCAGCAGAGCACAGCAAAACCAGAAGAGCAAAAGGGAGGAATGGCTGCAAGCAGCCTCTTTTTCTTCTTTACCTTGTAAACAGCCTACCCCCACCCAGGGGGTGTGTAGCTCTTACACAGTCTCCATGCCCTCCTCTTCCACAGGCTCAGGATGTATACAAAGTAAGTACCCTGGTTTCCTGCGGAGTCACTCAGCCAAACCTCTAGACTCCCCAAGTTGACACAATGTATCAACCATAACACATCTCCAGCCAGCTAGAGTGGCAGCTGCCACTCTCAAAGTAAAGGGCAGGTTCCCCAGCACCGCTAGGTTAATCCTCTACTGAAGCTAGGAGTAATATCGGCCAGACAGGGAGCTGGATTCCTTTCTGGACAAAGCTCTCTAGCTGCATGGAACTGGTGAAAGCTGAGAGAACTGAGAGGCCCTGGACAGGGCTACTCCCTGGTGAGTACTGAAGGCCCCCCCTAGTGAAAGCTGAGTCCCGACAGCCCAATTAGGTAACCAGCTGAAAAATCCCCACTTACCTATTATCCGCACTGCTCTCCTCCATGAGGTGATGGGTAAACTCTCTGGGCCATTCCCAGGTATCCCCTGTTCCCAGGTTGACCTGGGGTGACCCTGCTAGAGCCCTCTCTTAAGCCTCCATTAAGAGTTGCACTATAGATTTGGACCTTTCTCTCTCTGCCACTGTGGCTGACCCCTTTGTCTCTTCAAACACATACTGATAGACCTGTTGGGGGCAGAGCAAGTTAAGCTTTTAGGCTGTCTCCTGGATCTTCGCAGTCACCATTGTCCAAGGTGCCTGGTCAACTCCTGAGAGGATATTTACCAGTCCCCTCCTTAGGAAGATTATTCTCTAGGTTTCTTGCACCAGAAACTTTTCACCTTTTTTTTTTTTGTACTGAAGGCATGCAGATAGAGAAGGAAAGCACCTGCCCAACACATGGGAGGGATTTCTCTCCCTGGGCCAGCACATTATAACCTACAGGGGGCAAAATCTTGACACTGCATGGCTGGTGTTTATCTCCTGAGCTATCTTACAGCCTGAGTGCACCTCTTAAGCTACGCTCAAGTGGGGTTCTATAAAGACCCCTTGTTATTTTGACTTTGGTAGTTTTATATTCCATAGGGAAAAGCCAGCCTGGATATGACCCTCCACTTTGCTTCCTCTCCAGGTGACAGGGACAGGGTCAAAGGTCACCCCCACAGGGGCTCATGTTCCTTTCCCACTGAAGACTGTCAGATCAAAAAAGACCTGGGCAAGTTCTCAAAGGACACCAACAGGTATATAGGGTGTACAGGGAACTGTCCCATAACTGTGACCTTTTGTGGAGAGATATGATGCTCCTTTTAAATAAAACACTCTCCAACTCAAAGACGGGCAGCTCTGAGAGTGGCACAGATGTGTGGGGATAAACTATACTGGCCCGATGACCATCTGAAGCCTATATCCAGCCAGTGCTCCCCGTGAAGAGCCCCAGTGGGACCTCAATAACAGGGTGAGATGAGTGTTCTGAAGACACAGAAATGTCCTGACCTGTACAGTAGAGGGCCTCTACAGGAGCCAAGTCAAATCTCAACTATTCCAAACTATCCACAGTAACACAGGGAAATAAAGAAGGTCCCTCAGCTATCCTTGAGTGACTCAGGAAGCCCTAACCAAATATACCTCTTGGCAATCCTAGTCACTTGAGGGACAGCTGATTCTGCGAGATAAGCGCATTACTCAGTCCACCCCTGACATTTGGAGAAAGCTATAGAAGTTAGCTATGGGACCAAATCAAGCTCTAGATAATCTACTGAGAATAGCTACCATGGTCTTTTTTTGATCAAAATCAACAGAGGCTAAGGAACAGGATCAAAAAGATCGAAGGAAAGCCGCCTTCATAATAGCTGCCCTACAAACTCACCCAGCCTGGGTTCCAAGAGTCTTCCCTTGGGAAATGTTATAAAAGTGAAAAGCCAGAAAGTTCAAAAGAAAGTACAACCAGTCTCTGCCAGGGCCCTGTCCTATGTGCCAAGGGGACCATTAAAAGTCCCCAGGCACAAAGGTCTCAGGGGTCAAACTGGTCTGACATAATGGTCCAGTAGGACTATCGGACTGCAGGGCTCAGGCCTTCCCTTGTAGCTGCTGGGACCCAGACCATCACGCTCCAGGAACCCTGGGCAATCCTACCAGTGGAGGGACAAGCAGCAGACTCCTTGCTTGACACTGGCCCTGTGATCTGGGTCCTTTGCTCTGATGTGGCTCTCTGTCCCTGACAACAAAACCGCGAAGAGAGTCTCAAAAAGTTACTCAGTTTTTCACATTTCCTCTAACCTATAGCTGAGGAAGCTGCCTATTCACCCACTTTTCCATGGCTATGCCAGACAGCCTCACCATGCTGCTGGTGTATTTCCTGGCTGGGATGGGCACTTCTACCCCACCAGCCCCAGGACAGACTGTCATCCTGTCCCCCAAAGAGACTGGGGTTAACCCTGAAACATGGGCCTCATCTGGAAAAATTGGTTGGGCTCTAACAACTGAGTCCAGACTAAGGATTTGCAGTATGTAGATGATTTCCCTGCATGGGCCTCACCTGAGGGAGATTTCCAAAAGGAAATGAAGGTCCTGAATTTACTAACAGAGAGGGCTACAAGGTCTCCAAAAGTAAGGCTCTGCTATACCCATCCTCTGTACACTATATGGGCTTCACTGTATCAGAGCCCTCTAGGGTTTTGAACAAAAATTGAATTAGACCTATCTTATCCTTACCCGTCCCCAAGACATCAAGACAGCTAAGAGGATTCCTGTTTACTCCAGCTCCTCTAGGCTATGGATCCCAGGTTGTGGAAAAATAGCCCACTCATTTTATTGAATGATTAAAGGCACACAGGCATGAAAAATCCACATCCTGACATGGGATCCAAAACAAGGCAAGTCTTTAAAATATGTGAAAAGGCTTCCCTGGAGGCTTGCAGCCTGATACTATCAGCCCAAGCCGAAGGGCCAATCCTACAGCCTGACAGCTACCTAGACAAAAAACTAGATGTGTTAAGCAAAGCCTGGACAACCTGTCTTCAGACAGCTGTTGCTCTTGTTCTGCTAATCAGAGACTACTAAGGTTACCTGAGGTAATGATCTGACCATGTACTCTGCTATGTCTCAGGGCTGCTGTGCTCCAAAGGAAGCCTCTGGCTTTCAGATGGTTGACTCTTGAGATATCAGACTATGCTGCTAGAGGGACCTGCCATTCATATCAAAACCTTTCACTTTTCCCTAACTAAAAAATGCCTCAAAGTTTGATCCAGCCCCTCTGCTCATTCTTACTGTTTTCCTGTCTTGAGACAGGTCATGTTCCCTCTGCAGCCATGTACATGCTCTGTTCTTGGACAGATGACAGGGAAATAGGCAGAACTAGCTCTGAGCTCAGCCAGGGACAACAGAGCAATGATATTTCCAGCCCTTAGCACTTGTGCATGGGAAAGAGCGCACCAACCAGCGGGTTGCCTACTGAGACCTGGCCCAATCCAACAGGAGCACCAACTGAGCCCCGTGTGTGAAGTGAGGGCAAGAGCCAGGGCCCGGGGGTGCACCGATGGAAATGGAGTCAGAAATGGTCGCACTCCAGATTCCCCTCCCCAGGAGCCCACTTGATGTGGTCAAGAGACAAATGACAGCAAATGTAGCCATAGATCAGACTGACTTCCCTTTGTAATTTGTGTGAATCAGAGCAACCTCCACCCACAGAACAGAACGAGACCTCCCACTGGGCAAAGGCAAGACTGAGGATTATACACACCAGGAACAAGGAAACAGAGGGGTAAGAAGAAATCCAGATTGGTTAATCTCAGGAAGAGTTACAGGAGATAAGATTTCCTTATTATGTTGGGTCAGGTACACTAGAACCTTCTGATCTCGAGAAAGGACTGTTCTATTTTGGGTTCTTCTGCCTCCAGCCTGGAAGCGGCCACTGACTGTCCTACACAGGCTGTTAGAAGAACTTGGAAATCAACCTTGGCTGAATTAAACTCTGAGGCTTGGGGTTTTGTGGCTGCAGCAAACCCAGCCCACCCTGATGGATGCAGCCAGAGGTCCTGAAAGCCACTCAAAGACGTCCTTACCTGGACAGACTCTGGGGGCATGTGGGGAAGGCAGGAGAGAGCAACAGAGGGAACTGGAAAAAGCTGTGTTAGGAGGTTAGGGGGAGCTCAGCCCTGCTGCTCTGCATGGGAAGTCAGCACGCGGGGAGCAGGGCTGGGAAATTCAGGGACAGGGATGTGGGGTCACCTGGAGAAGATGTGAGCAGAGCCAGGCCAGGTGGGGCAGCTGTACCCCATGTGTCCTGGACCAGTAGCTGCCAGGGTCCTCTGCCTTAGGACTCAGAGCTGCATTTCTGAGAATAAAGCTGTTATTATAAGGGAACCCGATGTAATGAGACAATTTACTTTTTAATTTTTAAATTCCATTGCACTACTGTAGCAGAATAAGACATGTGTATTAAGTCAAATCATTTTAATTCAGTTAGTCCTCTCAAAATAAATTCTGAGATTTGTTAATATTATCCCTTTGTCTCCAGGCCAACTCTTAGTGTTACATTTTTAAGATGAAAATGCAAAGAGCAGCACGGCAAAGTGGTCAGAACGTAGGAAGCCCTGCTCTGCCCCTCAATACTCAGCGCGTGGCCCCGGACGGCCCACTACATTGCTCTGCACCTCCGTTTCCTCTGCTGCAAACGGGGAAAAGAGGCCTAAGTCTCAATTTTCCCCTATGGGTGAAAGTGCAAAGTGCCCTCTTAATGCTCTTAAGCAGTGGACCACAAAGCGGTAATCAGGACTACAGGCAGGGCCAAGAGGAGATGTTCGGGGGCAGGGGGGGCACTATGCAGTCCCTCTCCAACTAAATGAGGAAGACTCAGATCTGCACATGTGAGCTGGGACCACGCTGTCACCAGGCCTTGCTCCACCCTGCCAGGCCCAGGCCTCTGGGGACATCAGTGCATGGCCTGTTCTGGCATCTGTGTGGCCTGCAGTGAGACAGGGCTTGCTCTGTGTCTATGTGTGGCCATGTCTTGTGTGTGTCTACTCCTATGTGTTTGTGTGCATTTATGAGTTTCTGCATTTATGTGTGTCTGAGTCTGTGTGTGTCAGTGTACAAGATGTGAATGTTCACATTTTCTAAGAAATCATTACAGTGAAAGACCTATCACTGTTAACACCTCTCAAAGTTCTCTCCCTTGCTTCTTTGAGTACATCCCGTCATTCTTGTCACTTTCCGAAGCAGCTCAGAAGTCCTCTTTCTTAAATGTCTTTAGTTGTGCCCTGCCATGCTGACCTCCTCAATGTCCTGAATTCAAAACATTGAGCTTCTGTGGTCATGTTGACTAGGGGGAAGAGCCAGAATTCACACGGTGCTAGATTCAGCAGCTAAGTTGCATGAGGACACAGTATTGCATTTTATAAACCCACCTTTCTGACAGATGGCACTCAGTATATTTGGGATCACACCTCGTAAGGACACTCATGAAAAAGAGGACCTCTAGAGATGCTTCTGAAAGTGGCAAGAAGGATGGGAAAAATTTGTTTAGGGACGGAGGGTATTCAGAAGGGAATGGCAATGTGTCACTTACTGTAATAAATTTTGAAATATAAGCAGTTATCATATATATCGATCACTCCTTTTATGTGCTTCTGTAACTATAAATGTGTGTGTATAGCTGTGAATTTGTGCACCAGCCATCCACAGACGACCCGTCCACAGAGCCAGGTCAGGGAAGAACAGGAAGGGCCTGAGGTGTTGAACACAGGCTCCACCCAAGGTTGGGAGGCGCACTGGGCTCCCTCCCAGCATAGATGGTCCCTGATCACATACAGAATGTGTCCCTGTGCCTCTACATGGCCTATAATTCCCCAAGGCAAGAGAGTGTGGAAAGGACAGTCGGTACTCCACGACCAGCCAAGCCTCCCCGCGGCCTCCACACTCTGCTCAGTAAGTCTGCTCCACCAGCCTCCTCCTGGGCTGCCAGGGGGTGGGGCTATGCCCCTTCCTATCTCACTCAGTATCCCCTCCCTCCAGGGAAACTGAGGAAAACTGTCCCTTGTTGGCAGAGCCAGGACCTGAACCTAGGAAGCTGCAGATCGTCCATTCTTTTGGGCAGAGTCAGGGGGGCAGGGGGACAGCCTCACTGCAGCTCCCAGGGTGAGCCCTGGGAGGTCCTCAGGGTGAGCACTGGGGCAGGGCTGCTTGGTGTCTCTTCCTCCTGGGCCAGGACAGCCCCCAAGCCCCTGATATCCACTGTCCTCAACCCGCAGAGGTCTGAGGAGTGGCCTGGGCAGCCCTGGCTTTGCCCCAGCACGTCCTCTGCCTCTTTCTTTGCATCCTTGTCTGTGGAACCCAGGCAGAGCTGATACATAGACCTTGGCTGGGGGATTCCCTGACCCTAACTTCTTTAGAAGAGAAAGGGAGTTTTTTTTTTCTCCAGCCCCATCAGAGTTTATTTCTCAGAATTCCAGAGGACAGTCCAGGGTCCCCAGTACCCACCCTGCACTCCCACCCCCAGGAACGTGTGTTCTTGGTCTCTTATTGAGAACTCCGGGCTGTCAGAGGTGCGTAGGTCCATTAGTTCCTCAGATAACCTCTGTTCCCCTCTGTCCCTGCCCTCTCCTGTCTGGGTACAAGGCCCTGGTTTCCATCTGTGTGTCCCTCTCTGCTTGAAAGCTGGAGTTTGCAAAACCACCCTCAACCCTCTCAGGTCATGGCCACATCTAAGTTTTCAGGGCTACATTTATTTCACTGAGATCCCCTCCATCCTACTTTAAAGATGAGGTCAGAGAAGTTTCACTGCTTTGTGTGGGTCGCATGGCTGCTATTGACAGAGTCTAGAGTAGAACCCACGTCCGTTCATGCCTTCCGACTGCAAACACTGCTCTTCTGGAGGCACTGACGTGTCCAAGCCGGGTGGTGGTGGTGGTGTCGAGCCCCATCCCATGTGTGCAAGGACCCTGGGGGGGGGAGCGAGTCCAGCAGAGGCTCTGGGACTGGAGCCAAGGACACACCGAAAGCCAGGGCTCCAACTGCAGTGTGAGAGTGCAGAGGTCAGCAGTGGCCTCCTGATGGCCTGACACAGCTGGCCACAAGGGGACCCCAGGAAGAATAGAAATAGACGGGTCCAGGAAACACCTCGGTTCCTCTGTGACAAGTCAATTCATGTCATTTGACACACCCGTTCTGCAAGGAGAGAAGCTTCTGTCCCATCAGAAAAGTGGGCAAATCAGCCAGGGTGGTCAGAGCCCCGGCAGGACTGCTCCACAAGGGGCACAGAGTGCCCAGAGGCAGGTTTCCTGGTGCCCTGGTGGCCACAGGCAGTCAGTGTTCCTGAGAAGCTGCTAAGCACCTAGCAAGTGCAGAGCCCCCAGCCAAGTGTCCCCTGGACAAGGAACCAGGCAAGGAACACCGCTGTCCTCTGATCCAGGCCCCAAGCAGCAGGCAAGGTCCCATCCTCATGGCAGGCCCAACCGAAAGCTGGAGGCCTGACTACTTCCGACCTAGCCTGACCTGCTATGTGGCCTTGAGCTAATTTCTGCACCACCCTGAGCCCCACTTTTCCCAACCTGGAAAACATGAGGGCAGGACACACTCTCAGACCAAAGGCAGAGTCTGGGAAGGCCTCAGAGATAAGGGCTGTCTCATGGGCTCCACCAGCGGCAGCCCCAGGTCCACGTGTCAAAGGACACAGACAGTCATCAACCTCATGCTCCAGGGCCTGCAAGCCAGGGATGTCGTGGTTGGGAGAAGAAGGAGATGCACAAAGTATTGGGAATACAGGAGGCTGGGCAAGAATCACCCAGGCTGGGGTCATTACCCTGCTCTGCATTCTGGCTGTGTGTCATTGTCACAGACCCCTCCCCTCGCTGGGCCACAGCTTCTCTGTGTGTTCTGTAATAGTGAGTGACAGAAGCCACCCAATAACTTTCTTTTCTTTTTTTATCCCTCCTAATATGTGGATATTTTATTTATTTTTATTTATTAGTTTATCATTGTGATACATGGTATTTACACCTGTTTGGGGGAATTGATACATACATGGAGTGATCAGAATGAACTGTAAATGTTTAAATTTTTTAGAAACCTATTACACTAAAAAGCATATCACCATTCGTCCTCTCAAAATACTTCCCCTCACTTCAAACCTACTTATCCCGTCCTTGCCATTTTCAGAAGCAGTTCTGGAAGTCCCCTTTCACGGGTGTCTTCACAAGGTGTGTTAAAATGCAGTGAACGCTGCTGCCGTATCTTACCCAACGGAAAGGCAGGCTGGTTAAAAACACGACTGTGAGTCCTTGCCCACCTTATTCACAGGATCTGTGACTTCCGGCTCATCCCCAAAGCCAAAATAATCATAGAAGGGAAATGTTTTGAATCAGTTCCATCAAGGCAACTACAGGAGCGCGACAAAAGACCTGAAAGAGGACTTCCAGAACTGCTTCAAAAAGTAGCAAGAATGACAGGATAAGTATGTTCAAAGCCAGAGGAAGTGTTTTGAGAGGGAGTAACACCATTATGTCTTTTCCTGTAATATATTTTTAAAAATTTAAACACATGTCCCATACATACTTCATATATCCCATCATAATCCCTTGACCCCCTTCCCTGTCTCCTACCACTTCTCTGCTCCAGCCTCCTCCCTCTTCGTTTTACTCCCTAATTTATTTATATATTTTGTGTTTCTCAAGTGGGAGAAACCATGAAGTATTTAACTTTGTGAGTCTGGCTTATCCCACTGGATTGTCTCAAGATCTATCCATTTTTCTGCAAATGACTTGATTTCATTCTTTTTAGGCTTCAGCCACAATATTTCATTATGTATACACAGCACTTTTAAAACATCTTGGTTATTCATGCTTTCCTAGGATCTTGCGATGCATCAATTGACTATTTATTTGGGATCATTCTGCTTTTCTCATGTAGGCTCTTACAGCTATAAACTTCTGTCTTAGAACGGCTTTCATTGTGTGCCACAAAGTCTGATATGTTGTATATATTTCCATTGTCATTTTATTCCAGGAATTTTTAAGTTTATTCTCTGATTTCTTCTGTGACTCATTGGTTATTCACAAGCACATTATTCAATCTCCTTGCATTTGTGTGGCTTTCACAGTTTCTTTTGCTGTAGATTTCTAGTTTCCTTCCATTGTGGTCTGATAGGAGGTAAAAGGTTATTTCAGTTTTTTTGCATTTCTTGAGACTTGTTTTATGGCTTAAAATGTGATCACTTTTGGAGAAAGTTTTGTGTTACTGAGAAAAATGTGCATTCTGTTGTTAGATAAAATACTATAAATACCTGTTAAATCCATTCATCCTATGGTATAGTTTAGCTCTGATATTTCTTGTTGATTGTCTGGTTCACCTATTTGTGACAAGGGTGTATAATAAAGCCCCCCACTGTGATGTAGTAATCTCTATCCTTTTATGTCAAGTAGTTTTTGCTATGAATTTGGGTGGGCAGTCATTGAGCTCATGTACATTTACAATTATTATACCTCCTTGCTGAATTGTTCTAGTTCCCAATATGTAGTGACCATCTTGACCTTCCTTCTCTTCTGACTAGATTAAAGTCAGCTTTGCCAGAAATTAGAATAGCTACACCTGCTTACATTTGTGCTCCGGCTTCTTGGAGTATCATTTTCTAACCTTTCAACTTCCATCTGTATTTTTTGTGAATGAAGTACTTTGTTGCAGGCAACAGATATCGAGTTTTGTTTTTGGGGCCAATCTGCTAGTTTATACTCTTGATAGAAGAGTTGAGCCCATTTGCACTGAGTGTTATTATTGAAAATTGTGTACCAATTCCTGCCATTATATTATTTTTCTAGTATGTGATTCCTTTTCTATTTTCAGTTTTGCATAACTGCTCTCCCAGTGAGACTAATTCTTTCAGGTTCTTGGTGCTGCCAACCTTGTTTCTGTTAGGATTCTCTTGCATATTTTCTAAAATGTTGCTTCTGGGGTCATGAATTACTTTCACTTATCTTTATCATGGGATATTATCTTTCCATGAATTTTGAAGGATAATTTTGCAGGATAAAGTTATCTGTGCTGGCAATTATTTTCTTCCAGAGACTGAAAATCTTCACTCCAAGGTGTCCTGGCCTTTAAAGATTGTGTTAAGATATTTGCTGTTATACTAATGGGTTTGCCTCTGTGTAATCTGGCATTCTTCACTAACAGCTTTTAGTGTTCTCTCTTTGTTCTGAATTTTTAGAATCTTGATCATGATGTGTCAAGAAGGGATTCTTTTTCTGGTCATGCCTACTTGGGGTTCTAAATGCCTCATTTACCTGGGTATGCACCTCTTACTCTAGATTTGGAAGATCTTCTATCATAACTGCAGTGAATAATTTTCTTTTATCATCAGTCTCTGCCTCTGCCTTTCCTTCAAAAGCAGTGATTCTTGAGTTTGTTCTTTTAAAGTTATCTAGGAGCTCTTGCCCTTTTATTACCTCCTCCTACTCAGTCTTACTGAATAAATATCACTTCATCAAGATTACCCTCAAGTCCTGATATTCTGTCTTCTGACTGATCTCGCCTATTGCCAAAGCACTCTAGATTTTCCTTTGCAGGATTTCTGCTTGATTCCTTCTCATAACCTCTAATTCTTTACTGAAGTGCTCTTTTATATCCCACATTGTCTTCCTTAATTCATTCAGTTGCTTCTTAGTACCTTCTTTAAGATCTTGATGATCTTAGAGATCTATAGTTTCACCTGCTAATTATATCTTCTTTCAGTTTATTGATCATCTTAGTCATTAGGTCCTTCTGCTATGTATTTATTCCTTCTTTGATCTCATCAGTCATTTTAACTATTCGTTTCTCAAGTTCTTTGTCTTCAGTGTCTGAGATCTGCTTTGGGAGAGTTATAAATTTTTGGAGGTATCTTGTTGCATTGTTTTCTCATGATTGCTATGATTTTATGTTGAATATTACAGATCATTTCTTTCAGATTCTCTAATTCATTAGAATATAAATTTTCAAAATAATTTCTTATAATCTTCTCTGCTGTGGCTCTACCTTCCTGCTCCAGAGACTCTCTGCCCTGGATTTCCTGCTGGCCTTAAGAGGGACATCGGCTCTTTAGCTCCTCAGATAACTTCCTGCCCTGATGTTCCCTCCACCTTCTCTCTTATCTGGGTTTATGGTCTTCAAACTCTTCTATCTTCCCCTCACTGGTCTTGAAGCCTGAGAGTTAGCAGTTCCCACCACTGTTTTCCTCAAGAGCTGTCACTTAAAGTCATATGTTTTGACAGCTGCATTTGTTCTATTAGTTCCTCCAACCTTCCCAGGTTATTGCGCTTTGTTTGTTTGTTTGTTTAGGTGCTGGGAATGGAATCAGAACCTTGCAAGATTAAGCATGTGCTGCACCTCTGTGTTACACCCACAGCCACACAACACTCACTGATGTCCCACTTATAACACCATAGTCAGATGAGCTTCCCACTTTCCTAACTCTGCACACTGGGATTGGATGCCAACTGACTGTCAGAGGGAACAAACCGTATTTATCAGGGCGAGTGATGGTATGGACAGTGCAAGGTGTGGGCTGGGCACATCAAGATGGTTAAGGACTGAGGCTTCCCTTACATGATGTCCATCATGAGGCATGGGACGTGGTCATGGGCCCCGACTCAGGGTCTGGCCTTCCCTTCTCTGTCTTGCAGGACAATGTCATCCTCTGTCCCAAGGGCCCTTCTCTTATTGGCTGGCTTCTGCTTCCTTGTTCCTGGCTCCCAGGCTGCAGATGTTAAATACATGGATGGAGCTTTTCATGACCATGAACATCATGAATATGTAATCTGCTATAATATCTTCTACAATGTTTTCGACTTGGCCTTTGCCTTTTACCGGGAGCCAGCCAATCGGTCGAAAACCACCAATACCTTACTGTCTCCAATCAGTATTGTGACTGCTTTTGCCATGCTTTCTCTGGGGACTGAAGGGGATACTCTCATACAGATCCTAGAGGGCCTGAATTTCAACCTGAGAATGGTTTCTATGGCTCACATTCACCAGTGTTTCCAGCTTCTCCTCCACATCTTGCAGCATCCAGACCACCAGCTCCATATCACCATGGGCAGCCACCTCTTTGTCAGTGACAGTCTGGTACTCATGGATCAGTTTGTGCAGAATGTCAAGGAGCTGTACCATTCAAGAGCCATCTCTATCAGCTTCAGGGACACAAAACGTGCCAAGAAACAGATGAACAATTATGTGGAGAGGGAAACCCATGGAGAAATAGTAAATTTGGTAAAAAATCTGGAGGAAGACACAGCTCTTGCCCTGGTGAATTATTTTTCCTTCCATGGTAAGTATGGATCCCCAGCCTTAGGAGGCTCCTGTAAAATAATCTAACATGTGCTCAAAAGCCCACTGCTTATGCTTCCCTGGACAGCTCAGTGTAGAACAGGGCACGGCTTCCCAACTTGGGCTCCATCGTGTTCAACTCAGAAACAGTTTCCAAGAACCAACAAGACTGGGAAATGATGAATTAACACCAGTCACATCTCCATCCTCTATGTAGGACTTGTGAGCACCTTTGTTTTCCTAATGCTCCATGGAAATACTAGAAAGAGAGGGCCACAGGAAGTGAAATGTAACATGCTAGAGAATGTGAAGGGGTTCTAGAAAATCAGAGATATAAATTAGAAGAGATGATGGAGAGAATAGGGTTTCATGCAATATAATTTAGACAACTCTAGAGTCATGGAAGTGTCAGCTTTGGAGTGTGTCTTAGTTACATTTCTCATTGCTGAGACAACATTCCTCACAGCCCAAGTTAAAGGAGGAAAGGTTTGTTGTAGCACACAGTTCCTAGAGGCTTCAGTTCATAGTGGGCTGGCTGCAAGGCAGGGGGGCATTGCAGAGGAGAAACAGTTCATGGCAGGCAGAGGTAAGCAGTGAAGTAGCAACATGTGGCACACTGTGAGCTCCAAAGGGTTTGCATGAGTCCACCCCTATGGCACTTCTGGTGGTTAGTCCCATGGCTTCTCTCTTAGGCCTGCTTTGCTCCCCACTTGCAGCTTTCCTCAGATGATCCACGGTCCTATCTTTTCTAAACTTCTGAGGTCTCCAGTGCACCTTTTGCTTCACACTCACAGCTTCACATATTGCCTTCTCAGGGGCACACTGCCTGGCCTCCCAGGCCTTCTCAAATCTGGGTGGAAGCCTCTTTAACCTCAGAACTCTTGCGTTCTCCATGCACCTAAAGGCAGGGCCACGTGGATGATGCCAAGGTCTGCTGCCACCTGGAGCAGTAGCCAAACTTTCCTCCCTCTTGGCCATAGGGATTGAGTACCTGGATCGCTGGGCACTCTGAATCCAATTCTGAGGAATAAATTCTCCATGCTGCCTCCATTCTGGAACCTGATGTGGCCACCACCACCATTCTGGAACATGGCACTCTGCAGCTTCCTTCTTAAGGCAAGGTCTTTCACCTTTGCAGTTTTCAGACTGCAAAAGTTGGAGATTTGCTTCTTGTGATGCCCTCAGGCTATCTTTTTCTTTCTACTGTTCCTTCTCAACAATAGAGATCTCCTCAGCCTTATCTTTGCAATCCACAGGTTTACTGGAGCTTCCTTTCTGGTCAAACTCACAACATTTTAAATCATCCTGCTGGGCTCTTTGCTCTTGATTGTCGATATAAATCTGGCTACAAGCCCCCAACAGTAGGCATGTCATTGCCCCAACATTCGACTGCCTAGAAATATTTTGGCCAGATTAATCAGTTCACTGCCACCATTAATCTCAGTCTTAGGCAAAGACTCTGGACACGAGCAAAATGCAGACAAACTTTCTGCCAAGGCATAACATACATCATCTGGAGTCCAACAACCAATGCAGTCCTTCCCAACAGAAACCTCCTGAGCCTGGTCTTTACCGGCAGGGTTTCTATCAGTCTTCTGCTCTTCCGAGCTCTGACCAGAATGTCCTATACAGAGCAGCCAAAGGTGTTCCAGCTCTACTATTTCAGGCGACATCTCCAAACCTTTCCAAATACTTCCCACAAGCAATTTCCAAAGGCTCTTGAGCCACATGGTCAGGTACAGTCACAGCAACTACCCCACTCCTGGTACCAAATTTTGTCTTGGTTACTTTTCCCTTGTTGCTAAAACAAAATATCCAACACCCAAAGTTAAGGAAGGAAAGATTTATTTAGATTACAGTTTGTGGAGGTTTCAGTCCATACTTGGCTGGTTCTGAGATAGAGTGGCATATGGCAGAGGGCAAACGTTCATGGCAGCAGAGCACAGCAAAAACAACCAGCAAAAGGTGGAATGGCAGCAAGCAGCCTCCTTCCCTCCCTTACATTCCACTATTGTCATGTATTGAAAGGCTAATCAAGTTACATAATACATGGATCTGGGTGCAAATCCATGTCCTTGTTATCAAGTGCTGAAAGAATTCATTGAGTTTTATACTATGCAGGGGCACACAGAACTAAGCAACAAACCTTGCTCCTCCTCCTGACCTCCAGCCCTTGAGTGATGGGAGGGCCAGGACCCCAAGGCCCTAGGTTCTAAAGCAGTGTCCACAGCCCCAGGGAAATAGCCTGGGGGAGAGAGATGGGGTCAAGGCCATACCTGCTGCCCCCTCTCTGTCTCCCTCATCCCTGGGCAGAGTCTGGCAGTGCAGAGCAGTCAGGCCACGGTCAGCACAACTGAGGTCCTAGCTGTGCTGTGACTTGGGGCAATTCCTGTCCCCCTCCAGTCTTACCACTTGTTTCTGTCCAACAAGAAAAGTGGGCTCAGGGGCCCCAGAATCACCTGCCCACACTGTTAGCCTGGAAGCCAAGACACACTAGTACAGCAGAGGAGAGGTGGCCCGGGCCTGTCCACTTCACATGCTGTGCAGGAGAAGGCTTCAGGGATGGAACCCAGAGTGTTTGTCCTGAGTGTAGGCTGAAGCACGTATCTGTCAGGGAGAGGACACCTCCAGGAAACAGTACCCAGGTATGACTTAGGGACTTCTATTTATGCCCAGTCATTTCATCAGCATCCTTGGTCCTTGAGCAATTAAATATAAAATCTAAATAAAAATGCTTCTTGTTTGGAGCCATCTTGTCACAGATCATCCTGAGTACATACAAATTTCAGGCTCTCCTCCTGCTTCAGATTATTTCCATAAGAACCCGTCAGCAAATTCTTATGTTGTAATCCCATTTTACAGATGACCAAGGGGAGTCTCAGAGGGCAGTTACTCCAGAGAGACTCAGTCTCCCTTCCTCTACCACACTTTCCTAACCCTTAGTCCCACCCTTCCCTGACATCTCTTTCTCCAGGAAAGTGGATTGCTCAGCTCCAGGCTGAATACATTGTGGAAGAGGACTTCCATGTAAATGAAGAGAAAACCATCAGGGTGCCCATGATCAATCGCCTGGGTATATTTCTCCTGACCCGGGATGAGGAGCTGTCCACCTGGGTGTTAGCCCACCAATCTCTGGGTGACGCCACGGCCTTCTTCATCCTGCCTGACCCAGGAAAGATGCAGCAGCTGGAGAAAGGCCTGACCCAGGAACACTTTAATAATATCCTTGGAACCATTGGCCAAAGGTGAGTTCCCAGTGAGGGAACCCACCTAGGATCTCTCAGCCATTCAAGACTGAGGCCCGTCAGGGCTGGCCAGGGGCTGGGGTGCTGGGGAGAGTAGACCCTACCCTTTGGGTCACAACTCCTGGGAACAACCTGTGCTTCCATCCAGATCCAGTGTGTATCCCATTAGCATTGGCCAGGCTCAGTGTAAGGGTCAGTAACGAGAGGACAGCAGGCACAGATCCTGGCCTTGGGGATACCCCTCCCACCATGGACAATACTCCTTCCCACCATTCAGTGCCCAGGGGAGGAGGCAAGAAGGGTAGCACAAGCATATCAGGATAAAGAACAAGGAGGCACAGGTGGTAGGCAGAGGTGGCAGCTGAGTGTGGCATCCATGCTGTCCCTGGGCGGAGACCACAGAAGCCTGCATGGAAAGGCCTGGAAAAGCAAACCGTGAGCACTGGGAAGTCCAGGGAAGTTTGCAGAATTCCCGCTCTTCTGTCACTTCTTGAGGGTGGTTTATTGGATCCCAGGGGCTGATGTCCTCAAGCCTGCACCAGAGGACTCACATTTGCATCAGAAATGAGTCTATGCCTGGAGGTGCTGTTTAATTAGGCATCTCATGGAAGGAATATAAAAGTGCACACAGGTGTGAAGCTGAACTGTGAACACAAGCGTCACTAGTGTTTCCCCCCACGGCTGTGAGGGCTGAGAAAAGAGGAAGGTCAGGCTGGGACCTGCTACCTCAGCACAGGCCTGCTCTGCTCACCTGTACCCCAAGGAAACCAGAGCAGAGTCTTTCGCCTGGTGGGGGCGCTCTTGTCTCCCCACTAAATGTTTCCACTCAGCCCCTGTGGCACTGAGCCACACTCCCCTGGCGGTCAGGCCCTGGAGAGCCTCTTGTGGGAGAGAGGTGACCGCACACTGCAGAACAGGATGACATCCACTTCCAGGAGGGCGCCTTGCATCTGCCCGAAGACGCCTTCAAGGAGGTGGCTTCTCAGAGCTGTCAGGATAACTGGTCCCCATAAAGTTAACATTCTCCACACCAAGTACAGAGGAGGAGGAAACTCCAGAAAAGTGGAGCAGCTTCTCCTCCTGCTGTGGAAGGGACAGGGCACTAATAGGACACAACCAGAAAGGACACATGCTGGATCCCAGCAGAGCCCAAGAAATGCTATAAATTTCCTTCCTGTTCTCTCACACCTGCCAGGTCAGCCAGGATACACTTTCCCAGACTGTCCATTTCCGCAACCTATGATCTGAGGAGCATTCTGAGCACAATGGGCATCACCAAGATCTTCAGCGATGAAGCTGACCTTTCAGGGGTCACGGAGATGGCACCCCTCAAGCTCTCCACGGTGAGTTCACCTGACAGTATCATTGTCCCTGGTATCTGTGGAGCAGAATGAGTTTTGTGGAACAGCTCAGTCATGTGACTGAGTAAGGAATCAAGGGACAGAGACAAGGTCCAGCCTAAGCTCGTTCCCAAGATACACAGAATTAACCGGGATGCGATGGACCCAGAGGATGGAATAAAGGAAGTGGCTTCCTGTACTGCTGCCACTGCAGGGACATCCCCTCAGGGCTCACTAACCCTCAACTTCATCTTTTTTAGGGATGTTATGTCCTTGGGCCTCAGTTGATCCATATTTACACAAAGAATCTTAGGCTCAGTTACTTCACAGAATGTTCTGGAATTTTCCACTTATAAGATTCAGAGCTTTAGTGAAACACCAGGTCTGAATTGTGAAATCAGCCAAAGAGGCCTATTGTTTAGGGAAATTAAAGGGGACCAGGATGGGTGCAGGCCAGTGAGGGCTGTGCATTCATGGGGTCCCATCACTGAGAAGGTCACCAGCAGAGTTCTCATCCCAGGAGCTTATCACCATACACTGGAAAGGGGAGACTTGTGAGAGGATATGGCCTCCACATAACTGTCCCCTTCTAAATATAGCAGGTGTAGCTAGGATGGGAGAGATGGAGGTCAGGAAGGAAGCAGAGGACAGCAGATGAGGCCAGGAAAAGGCTGAGAGGAGGGAAAGTTCTGGTGTGACTATGCAGGGCAGGGGCTGTGGACACGGCAGGACAACCAGGAGGAGAAAGGCCCTCATGAGAACGACCAGAAGAGGCTTTCACTTGGGCCTTGCTCAGGCATGTGGTAGGGATGGCCCATCCTCAGAGCCTGCCTCTGCCTCTTTACCCTCCAGGCCGTGCATAAGGCGATATTGACCTTCGATGACAAAAGGACAGAGACCCAATGGGCCACTGATTTGGAAGACAGTGCCTGGTCAAAGGCCCTCACCATCAAGTTCAACAGGCCCTTCCTTCTCTTCATCAGGGAGGAAAACACCAACATTCCGCTCTTCGTGGGGAAAGTGCTGAATCCCACAGAGCACTAACCACCTCAGTGCTTCCTTGACCCCTCAGGAAGGCCTCCTTTCTGGGTGACATTAAAGAGATGCTGATCTGGCCACTGCCTATTTGTGACCTGTCAAAACCATGCCCATGCCTAAGTCTCTCTTTGCAGCCTGAGATATGAATGGACCAGGTCACAGCATGTCTCAGGGTCACTTTGCCCATGTGTGTGGGGTCCCCTGCTGTGCAGCCTGTGCTGGCAAGGACTGGAACTGCATCCTTATCCTTCAGGCCCTGGGCCCCTTTGCTCCTGCAGTCTCCAATCCTGCCTGGGAATTATGAGGGAACGGTGTGGCTCAGATGCCAGCTCAAGGGCCCAGGATCCACAAGCATCCTCTCTCCCCCAGTGAATCCGCTGCACATGCGCACACACAGGGCCTCCCCTGTGCACACTGTGTCCCCCCTGCAGGGCTGGCCACGCCCCCCCACTGCCCCTCCTGCTGCTCCCAGAGCTCCCAGCTCTGCACCTGGCATGGAGCTGCACCTCCAGCCACACCACCTTCCCACCTTGTCACCTCACCAGGCTTGGCTCCTACCTCCCACAGGCACCTCCGGAAACCAGCAGTGCTGGGCTGCTATGGAACCTTCCTCTCCAAGCAGTTCAGGCACCGACCTCGCTCCTTGTCCCTCCATCACTACCACAGGAGCCTCGCCCATCTCCTTGCAGGAGGAGCTCCTTCTCCCCAGGAGGCCCTCTGGGTGCAGCCTCTGTCTCCTCCCAAACTCACCATGGCCACCAGGCCCAAGGCCCTTACCCTGTCCCTTTTCCTCGCTGGACACGTGGCTCTGGAAGGTCATGACCTGGACTGCTGGGCTACAGAAGACAAAAGACAATGCCTGTCGATTCCAGGCCTCTCGTTGCTTGCCCCAAGCTGGGCTCTGCCTGGGGTCATATGCATGTGGCTCTTTTCCTTTGGTCTCACCATTGTCTCCCAGGGTCAACCAAGGCTTGGTGACATAGCATTAGTCTACTCCAGGATGGGCCATGTCATAAGGTCAGGCTGCTCCATCCCAGGCTTGAAGGCCCTGCTAAAAGACTGCAGCAGCCAGGAGCCCGCTGGGCCTAGTAGGGTTCTTTGCTGCCTGTACTCTCCCTGGGTTCCCTGTCCTTGGATGCACTGCCTAACCAGGTCATCAAAGGACCACAATCTGCCAATTCACAGAATGGATGGGGCGTAAGGCAGGGGTTCAATATAAAATTGTTCTATTTAACTCAAAATGGTAAAATATTAGCAAGCTGAGAAGAGTCAGTCTAACCAATGTTTCCCAAACAAATGCACATCTCTTTGAGGCTGCTCATGTGGAGATCTCCCACCTCGTCCAGCTCCTCTGGATAAACACACCTCCTGCATCCCAACTGGGAAGCAGCTTTCCTGCCACAGCACGTAAGGACAAAGTTCCCCATCCAGGAACCAGGCAGCCTGGGAGAGTGGCGCTCTGCAGACGTTTTCCTGTTTAATTCTAGGGCAGCCCTGTGATGCAGTAGCTGCCCTGCTGTTGTCTGGCATGCTCATTCTGCTGATACAGAAACTGAGGCTCAGAGAGGTGGTTGTCTTCCTCAAGGTCACAGCTAGGAAGGGACTCTGTGGGGTCTAGGGTCTGTCCTTGCTCCTCCAAAGCTCCCTGCCTCCCTCTTCT
Source organism: Dinomys branickii (assembly GCA_004027595.1). Taxonomy (NCBI): domain Eukaryota; kingdom Metazoa; phylum Chordata; class Mammalia; order Rodentia; family Dinomyidae; genus Dinomys; species Dinomys branickii. The sequence goes on along the minus strand of PVLD010018220.1, from coordinate 16,372 downwards.
CCTTCGCAGGGGCTGTGCGGGCCTGCTGCAGGATGAAATTCCTCCTTGAACTGGGAGGGACACTAATGGGCCAGAGTCTGAGGCCAGGCCACTCCCACAAGACCAACGTCCTGCTGCCCAGTGGAGCCCCTGGTCTGCGGGAGCTCGCCCTTCTCAAGGCTTCAACAGCCAAGCCCCCAGCACAGGTGACCCGTGTCACCCCTCATATCAGTCCCTAACTATCTGGGAGTGGGGTAGGAGGCAGAAGGGGCTGTAAACACTCACCTTTGACAGAATCACTCTACTCCTGAGATCGGTCTGTCATTAAATGAGTCAGGCCTCTACCCAGTTTACTGCAAAACAAACCAGCTTAGAGGACTGGAGTGCACTTCACCAACTCCTTGGCAGCCAACCGGGACCACTCAGGGATTGGCAGAGACCAGGACCACCTTGTCCAGACCACCACAGCAGACAACACCCGAACTCCCCACTTGGCCTGCTGACAAGATGGAAGGAGTCCAAATCGGCCGGGGAGAAGTCCTCATTTCAAACTGAGTGAAATCACTTCTGCATCCTCTGGTGGAAGCAGTATGCAGTCATGAGAATAAGAAGCAAAAGCTATGCTAATAGATGGCGAGGTGTCATTGAGCATAGTGGGTCATTAAATAATATGGAAGCATTGTCAAATGATAAGAAATGCTAAGCTGCCCTTGGGCTGTAACTGTGCAGATGTCTCATTGCCTGTATTCCAGAAACTGTATGAAGTTCCTGAAACCCTATTCATACCATTAGACTAGGGGAAATTCCTCAGAACTTTATCGAAGAAACAGATTGGTTTTATGAATTGCTAAAATAATATTAATGATAAAAATAATATGAATCATAAATATATAAAGATAAAATAGTGAAAAATATGTAGTAGAATAATTAAATACCAAGGAAAAGGATTGGCAGATTTTCCTCTTACATTACCCAGTAGTGAATTCGTTAAGATATGCAGTTTAGACGGGTATGATGGCTCATGCCTGGAATCTCAGGCTGAGGCAGGAGGATAGCAAGTTCAAGGCCAGCCTGGGCAACTTAGTAAGGCCTTTCAAAATAAAATAAAAACAACAAGGTCTGGCAATATAGCTCCTTGGTAAAATACTTGCCCAGCATGCAGTAGGTCTTGTGCTCAATCTCCATATGGGGGGTGGTATATAATTCAAATAAACTCCGCAAGATTTGCACAAATCAATTACCCTATGATGGTCTATTAAATAAATGGTGAAATGCACATGATAGGAAAGCAACATCTGTAGCTGAAAAGATGTAAATTCAGTGTTAAGCCCAGGCTCACTGAGGGTCCAGGCAGCTGCCTGACCCCACATGAGTTTTTGAAGCAGCTGTTGTTAAAAGCTTTGCAGTCCACTGCTCATCACAGAACAAAGTAATCCAGTATATACCAGTGGAGTGACGAGTCAAGAACTGCAAAAATGGTCTGCAATTGCAGATAATCGGTATTTGGTTTGTCAAACCCATAATCCTGGGAAGACAGTAAGACATTCGTGGCAGAACATTTCCACCACTTGATGGACCATTTTCACATTTGCAGATGGACTTTATCCAGTAGCTGTCATCAAATCAGAGTACCCATTTGCAATTCTAATAGTTTGAAGATTGTGGTTGGGATAAGAGCTTTCTAATACAGGAGACTTGGTGCTATAACAATGGCAAGAAAGCTATTAGAGGGTGTTCCTCCCTGATGGGGCATTTCTGGCAAATTTCTAATAAGAGAAGGACTGATTTCTCTAGAGAAATGATAATACAATTAAATAAAGTGCTATAAACGCATTGACATGATCATTGTCCCTAGCCTGCTCTCTCTTCTAGAGAAGCTGAAAGAGCAAATACTATTTTAACATTAAAATTAGCAAAGTCAATTGAATTGTCTAAGCTAAAGGTATTGCTGTTAGCTCTAACAGCAATCAGGCTCACTTTCACAGGCAAACACAGGCTGATCCCTTATGAACTATTTACTGGAACGTTCAAGTCCTTAATGAGGCTCCCCCTCATGTGCCTGAACTCTGAGAGGACTAAGTCCTACATGGTTCTAGTGAGTCATGACAGGGTATATTTTCATCAAATAAAATAAGCTCGTCATGACCCACCAGCTGATGACATCTGACTGTTCAGTATCAAGAACTTAGAAACTGGGTGTTCTGAAAATGATATCCAAAAAGACTGCCTTTGAACATCCCAGGAAATGACCCAACTATGTTCTTCTCACTTGAACTGAGTCAAAGAATTGGAGCTTCAAAAATCTGTGTCCATATCTCACAACTGAAGAGCACACTGTCTGCCTTTCCAGCCCCACACATCCAATCCAATGGAGACATGAGGTAAAGCTACCCAGAGAAATTCTTCTCCAGAGGGAAATGGCATGGTAAGACATGGGCAGCTTCCCTAATATAGTAGGCCAAGAATTCCCCATCACCATACAGACTATTCTTTCCAGTTTCTTCTATTTTCTGCTTTCCTAACATATTCCCCTTCCACAGAAGGAAATCCATGGAACAGTAGTCTGTGGGTGGCTTTACCAAAGGTTCAGGGTTAAAAAAAAATAGAGTAATTGTTAGGTAGGTGGGCCAGTGCCAAAACGAAAACAAAATAAAGCAGAGGAAACTTATCCATTTCTGCCAATATCTTTTCATGCTTGCAACGAAAAATCCCTGTGTTACTCAGATTTCAGTTGCTGTGAAAAAAAACACCTGAGATAAACAACTGCGTTAGTCAGCTTTTTGTCACTGTGAAAAATTTTTGACACAAATCAATTTGAAGAAGGAAAGATTTTGGCTCATGACTTGAGAGCGTTCATCCATGGTCAGCTGGCCCCATTGCTTCTGAGCCCAGGACAAGGGAGAAATGTCACACAGATGTAGAAGATGAAAGTATGTGGAAGCTCACCTCAAGGCATCCAGGAAGCAGAGAGTGAGGGAAATAGCTAGAACGGAAGGGGCCCAGGACAAGGGAGTCCCCAAAGTCACACTCCCTTGAACCACTTCTTTCACTAGGCCCAACCTCTGCTTCCATCATCTCCCTAAAATGCCATCAAATTAAATCTCGTCAATGCATTCATCTGCTGAAGTTGGAGCCTCATAGTCCAATCACTTCCCAAAAACCCAAGAGCAAACAACCTTTCAAGATAATGAGCCTTTTAGGGGGACATTTTGGATCCCAACCACAACATTCCTCTCCTGACCCCCAAAAGCACATACCTATCTCACTGTACAAAATGCATTTGACCTATCTCTCAGAGCTGCCAAAGTGTTACCATTTCCAACTTTTTTTCAAAAGTCCACGTCCCAAGTCTCCAGTGAGACTCAACACAAACTTTAACTGCAAGCCCCTATTTAAAAAAATTTAAGTTATATTATTCCAATGTAGAATGATGGGACAGACACAGAGTAAAAATTCCCATTCCAAAAAGTAGGAATAGGGGAATAGAAGGAAACTGGACTGAAGTGAGACTGAAGTCCAACAGGGCAGACATTAAGTCCTGCAGTTCTGGATCGAGTGTCCAGAGAGTGTGTGTTGAGAAGTGAGCTTCAAAGAGCATGAGAAATCCACCCTTTTGTCCTTATTGTCACAGCCCATATGGCCTCTCTCTTAGGTTGACTCTGCTCTCTGCCTGTGTTAGTGAACTTTAAATCATTTGGTGTTGCATTTGTTTACTCATAGAGCCTCCTGTGGAAGTGAGTTTCAATTTCTTGGCTCTGTGCACCATGCTGTACTCACTCAAAAATGTGATACACATATACTGCTGCCTTTTGTACATCAAATGTCTTCATTGGTTGGATTAACAAAAAAAAAAAAAAAAAGAGGCATGAAACTAACTTAGCCACCTGATACTGTGAATATATCCTGAAACCCAGAAGTTCTTTTGATGGTTTCAGAAGATGGTGACACAACCCATGACTGTGGCTTTGGTCTCTCAATTTTGAGAAAATGACCAAGGGTAAGAATTGTTCAATTGAATGATATGGGTGACCAAAAACAACCTCTCTGGTGGATTATCACCTGCCTTGACATGTAAACAAACTCATGAGTATAGCCTGGTCACCAAGCAACACACCCTACACAATCACAGTTCTGAACTTTCAACTAATACAGGACTGAAGGCTGCCAAATTATGCCCAAATCAGGCAACTCCTGAAATGCCTATTAGGTGGTCTCTGTTGTCATTCCTCGCTGATGGTTATGAATATGGATCACCTTGTTGGAGGTGGCAGCCATCAGACCATGATGCTGCCCAGTAGCAGAATCCATTTCTTGCTCAAATAAACTTTGTGAAACTTGGTTTTAGAGAGTCTTCTTCCTACTCTATGTACCCGCATAAATAAAAAGGAAGATATTGAAGAGAAATTAGTAGCGAAATTTATGGTAGCACTCTTCCTAACAGCTAAAATATGAAAGCAACTTAAATATCCATTTGCAGATGAATGGATAAGCAAAATGTACTGGTGTTACTCAGTTCTGTGTTACTGCAACAAAATGCCTAAAGCCACTAAATTTAACAAGTGAAAAGGTTTATTTAGCTCATGATTTTGTGGTTCGTGTCCAAGGTTAGGCAGCCCAATTTATTTGGCCTGTGAGGAGGACAGCACATCATGGTGAGAGCATAGGTAGGAGCAAGTATATCCCAAACCAGATAGACTGGCATTCTCCAACCCAAGAGCACAATCCCAATGGCATAAGGACCTCTTGCTAGGTCCTACCCCCTAAGGGTTCCACAACTTCCCAGTGGTGCTATCCTGGGTCCAAACCTTTACCATGTGTGCTTCTAGAGGACAATCAACATCCAAGTCCATTTCTCAATGTGTACTGCATTCACTCTCTCCCAAGAATCTCAGAGTCATAAGTTCCCAGCATTTCAGTCCAAGGTCTCATGTGAGACTAGGATCCCTTGCAAAATCCAAAACATCTGCCTTTGAAACAAATCTGCATTTCCAAACTTCTGAGCCTGTGCTGGGATTGGAAGTGGTCTTAAAGATTGCTGAGGACCAGGCCTCATCCTGGGATGATTTTCATAAGCACAGCTAGAGCCCACAGCTGGGCTCACAGCCAGGCAGCTCTTCAGGGGGAACCTCGGCCAACGCCTTGGGCCATGTGGTGGCTCCTGGGAATAGAAGAGAGAGACAGCGCTGTCACTGAGGCAGGTTGTCTCCCAGCGAGGACACAGGCAGAGCCAGAGGGGCAACACCATGTAAATAGACTGTGGAGAGCAGCTGTGTCCCAGACCTCTCTTTGCCTCAGTATCCCCATCTGCATATGTAAGTATTAACAACTACTCTGCATTCTTTCCCCAAGGACACCAAGAAAGTTCTCCTTTCCCCCAGGGCCCCTGCAGCTGTCTCACCCATCTTGGCCTCCTATCAGGGCCGGGGATCTGAGGAGAGGAGGTGGGCGCTGACCTCGATGGGCTGAGAAGTGAAAGCATATATGATGCCCACCCCCTGTCTGCCTTGTCACACACAGCGCACCAAGTGGGGATCAAGGTGGGTGCTGCATGAGTGTGTGGCCAAGGGGGAGACCAGCCCTGTTTGTGGCTGTGTGACTGTGTGTGTGTGTGTGTGTGTGCGTGCGTGTGTGTGTGTGTGTGTGTGTGTATGTGTCTGTGTGTGTGAATGTCTGTGTCTGTGGGTCTAATAAAGACCAGTCGCAGCTGGATGAAGATGAGGGCCGAAAGCAGAGACCCTCCTCCTGGAGGCCGAGGTCTGCTCTTTGTCAGTCACAGAGACCCCTTTCAGTGGCACAAGGCTCTCATCTCCCACCAGGCCCCACACAAACCTGGAGCTTGGACAATGCACATTGAAGACCTCATGGAAGACTCCCTAGGGCAGGCAGACCCATGGGGAAAGACACTCAGGGATTCGGCAGGTGACAATTATTAACTATCACCACAGAGCAGGCACACTACTAGGCCCAGAAAAGTGTCCACCCATGATCTCTTCTCAGCCATTTCCTGCAGGCTCAGGTGGCCTTGGGGCTCCCTCCCACGCCCTCCAGATGGCCTGGTACCAGCTGGCTGTGTGGACAAAGCTAGGTCAGTGAAGGCCTCAGGAGACAGCAGCAGGTTGCACACAGACACCACCCAGGGTCAGCAGAGGGCCCAGCCATCCTGTACAGAGGGTTCCTGGTCACAAAGGAATTGAGTGTCCCCATGAGCCTTACACAGTCTTCAAGTCCCCAAGGCCTAAGAGTGCATCAGGGATAGTCGGTGCTGTCTCCAGCTGCAGCTTCCCCCTCTTCTGTGCTCTGCTCAGTAAGTCCTGCTCCAGTGCCTGACCTGCCAGGGCGGGTGCTGTGAGCCTCCCTGCAGGGTTCAGCCTCCCCACCACTCCACACATGGAAACGGAGGCACACCCAGTACAGCTCCCGCCTATGGCAGATCCAGGACCTGAGCCCAGGCAGCTGTGCCTTAGACATCCTTCTGGGTAGACTCCGGGGCAAAGCACTCACCCTGCAGCTCCCAGCACACAGTAGACCCACAGGCTGAGCACTGGGGAGGGTGCTGGCCTAATGCTGCTTCTTCCTTGTGGTGCCTCCCAGGCATGAATGGGCCTTGTGCCCCCAGGGTCCCCTGGCCTCTCCCTGCAGAGTTGAGCAGCTTGGGCAGCATCTGCATCTGCTCCAGTGCATCCTCTGCCTCTGTCCTCTACTAGATCCTCTGAATCCTGCCCTCTCTGAGTGGCAGCTTCTCTGTGTGGTATGTAAAGAGGATCAACAGAAACCCCACCAACTTCCCTGATGCATAGACGCCCTTCCCAATCCCAATCTAACCCACTTGCTACTGACCTTGGCGAATTCCTTTATCCTTCCTATGCCTCAGTTGCCTCCTTATGAAATAAGGGCAGGGTCACTTGCACCCTGAGGTCATTGCACAGGCCAGTGGGGCTGTCAGGGCAGGGGCTCAGGGCCCAGTGTGCCCAGTGTCTATGTTACCAGCTCACCGACCTTGGCCCTGAGCCCTTGCCCCTCTGGGCTCTGGATTCCTCCGCAGGAAGGGGAAGGTGATGTCAGTGCCCACAGGACCGTTGCAAGCAAGCAAAGAGCAAATACCCATGAGGACTCGGGGCTGTGCTGGGTGATGGTCAGTGTCTCATGTGCTTGTCTGTAGCTGTGAGCCTTCCAGTGGTGAGGATATAGACAGAGCTAGGCACAGGCTGGCATGCAGTGTGTGGTTAAGAAACTCTTTAAGTGGTTCGGTCCTTGGTCAGCGGGAAAGATCACAGCCCAGACTCAGGACTTGGCCCCCCTTTCTCTGTCCCACAGGACAATGCCACCATCTGTGTCGTGGTGCCTTCTCTTGCTGGCAGGCCTATGTTACCTGCTTCCTGTCTCCCAAGCTGAGGGTCCCCAGGAGACAGAGGCATCCAACCAAGACTACAGGTTCCAGGAGCATCTGGGCTGCCGGATCATCCCACACACATTCACTGACCTCCTCTTTCCCTTGTACCACAAAAGAGCCCAACAGTCAACACTTAGCAACATTTTACTGTCTCCAGTGAGCATGGCTTCTGCCTTTGCAATGCTCTCCCTGGGGACCAAGGGGGAAACTCACACGCAGATCCTGGAGGGCCTGAAGTTCAACCTCAGAGACATGCCTGATGCTCATGTCCACCAGTGCTTCCAGCGTCTCCTCCTCACCCTCCTGCATCCAGACCGCCAGCTCCAGCTGACCATGGGCAGCAGCCTGTTCATTAATGCGAGTCTGAAGCCAGTGGATCAGTTCGTGCAGGACATCAAGGAGCTGTACCACACAGGAGTCATCTCCATCAGCTCCAGGGACACCAAGTCTCCAGGAATCAGATCAACAATTACGTGAAGAGAAAAACCCATGGGGAAATAGCGGATTTGGTCCAAAACCTGGAGGGAGGCACAGCTCTCCCCCTGACGAACTACATTTCCTTCCACGGTAAGGAGGGAGCCCAGCCTGAGCTGGCTTCTCTGAAATAGTCCAAATAGAAGCTCAAATGCCCACTGCTTATGGTGCCAGAGTCTGGGCCTTTCTAGGTTCTTGTCATCTTGAACAAAGTATTTTGCATTTATTGAAGGCATTAAAGGTAGGAAAGAAGTATGCTCTGCAGAGAGCACGGGCTAATTACAAGCAGGAAGAAAGCAGGCTCTATGGAGGACAGAGTGGGGCACTGAGAAAGAAAGAGCAAAACTGCCACAAGATCAACAGCCGCTGCTTCTGTGTTCCCCACTATGACGTCAGATCTAGGCTGAGAAAAACCTGCTTGATGTTGTGCCAGAACAACTGACCGTAAATTCTCTGACTGGAGCCAGGTGTGGGGGCTTTGAGGCTATCCCTCGCATGTGTCCCGGTTTGACAGGCTGTGCCCTCGTGCCCAGCCGCTCTCCCACCCCCAATAGACACAAGTCCCTGTAATTCTTAACGGGCCGCTGAGAGTGGGGGGGGGGGCTCTGTCTTCATTCATGTTACTTCCAGCCGAAAGGGCTTGTAGGCCCTGTGTCCTGGGGGTCGTGTGCTCTCCAACTACCTTGGGATGCTGTGGCTTCAGGCTGGGTTGAGAAAAGCGTTAGTGTCTGTATGTGAGGAACTACGGAGCTGTCTGCTCAGTCGAAGAAAGCTTGGCGAATTTGTCAGGAGAGTAACTGTACTATTCTGTTGGGGATAATTTCTACGCTTCCTGTGGAGGAAAAAGTATGGCATAGAAGGATATTAAATAGGCTACCAAGAGCCTGAGTACCATAGCCCTAAATAGATTACCCACATGATAGATCTAATTAAAGTAGGAGTCTCAGTCAGGCTCGGTGCTGTACACCTGTGACCCCAGCACTAGTGAGGCTGAGGCAGGAGGCTCACTGAGTTCAAGGGCAGCCTGGGCCACTTAGTGAACTCAAGTCTAGCCTGAACTACACAGTGAGACCTTGTCTCAAAAATAAAATAAAAAACAGGAGTCTTAATACAGTACCCATTTAAATTGTGTTGGATTAGGGGCCATTCGTGACTACTTATCTGCACTTGGAGCAGCACAGGAGTCTTGCTTTTTGACAAGGAACCACAGATCTTTCAGAGGTTCACAAAAATAGCCTTCTTCTTTTGGATGGCCTTTTTCTTCAGACAGTTCAGGTGGACCTGGCTTTATCCTAGAAAGGTGAATCCAGCTAGCTATCTCTGCCACCCTAACTGCAGTGGGTGTGGCAAGGATCACAGAAAAGGGACCCTCCCATTTTGGCTTTAATTGGTCTGCAGGGGTCCTTTCTTTCCAAGTTGTAATGAGCACTTGATCCCCAGGGTGGACACTAGGTGTGGTCCCCTGGGCCAGGAGCTGGCAGGACTTTGCTCCCATATAATTGGATAGCCTGTTCTACTTGGCCTAGATTAATAAGACAGTGAAAGAATCCTGTGGTCTTTGTGTTCAATACCATACCAGAAGATGGAAAAGCTCTCCCATATAACACCTCAAATGAACTCACATTTCACCATTTTGGGGGTGTTTCAAATCCTCACGAGGGATACTGTCAATAATCATAGCTAAGATTCAGAAGTCTCTTGGCAAGGTTTTTCCAGAGGTCACTTTAGGGTCTGGTTGGTTCTCTTGACCTTTCTAGAGGACTGGCTTCTCCATGCAGAATCGAAATGATACTTTATGCCTAAAGCCTTTGCTATTCCCTGGGTTATTTGAGAGGTAAAAGAAGGCTCATTGTCACTCTGAAGGGATTGGGGCAGTTCAAACCAGGGAATGATCTCTTTTAAGAACATGTTGACTATCTCCATAGCCTTTTCTGAATGAGTAGGCAAGGCCTCAATCCAGTCATTAGGGTTAATATTTGTTTAAATCCCCACATGGTGGCATGTGGATAAAGTCTAATTATGCCCCTCTCCTCTGTAAAGGTTCTAACAGAGGAGGTGGTTTGAGCTTGCAGGGTTATTGTAGGCAGAGACTACATCCAGCAGAGACTTCATCTAAAAATACCATGATTTATTTCTTAAAAGGCATTGTCAGTCACTTTCTAGGAGCACAGACTCAGGACTTTTTTCTTTGAGATTTATATCCCTTACTTGCTAGAAAATTGAGGATTTGGATATATTATTAGACAGCTCCTCAGTTGGGCTGCAGATTAGAAAGTCCCCAGGCAAAAAAGTGAGGAGCGTCTCTAAAGCCCTGTGGGATAACTACCCAAGTACATTTTTGTTTTTCCTTTGAAATAGGGTTTTTCACATTCAAAGGCAAATAGAAACTGGGAATATGGATAGATTGAAATAGAAGAAAAAAGCACCTTTTAGGTCTAAGACTAAAAACCAATTTTGGCTCCTGGAATTTGGAAGAGGGTAGTGTGTGGATCTGCCACTACAGGATGGATTGGGATGAGAGACTTGTTAATGAGGTGTAAGTCTTGCACCATGTCATAGTCTCCTGAAGGCTTTGCGAGCAGGTGTGGGAGCATTGCAAAGGGACTGGCAAGTCCAAGAAGGCTGTGCTGGAGAGACCTGTCTATGAGAGGCTGGAGGCCTTGTCGGGGCTCTTCTCTGATGGGGTATTGCTTTTGGTTGGGAAATTAGCTTTGATCTTTTAGTTCTATAACTACTAGCATTGCTGAATTTGCCTTCCAAGGTATTCTGTTATTCCATGCAGCAGGATCTACTTGGCTATTTAGATCAGAGAGGCCTGATGTAGACCCAACGGGTGAAATCCACTTTGGCCTTTTCTGGAACTTGAGAATTGCCCCCCATCTTGCTAATCTCTTCCTAGTACTGCAGTAGAACACTGTGGGACAACTGAAAACTCATGGCACACTTGCCTTTGAACTAACACATCAGGGCAGATGTAAAGATGCTCTGACTATGGTTCCCCCATCCTAATTGCAGCTATAGATCCAAAGGAGGGTTTTCCAGAGGAATAATTTAAAACAGATTGAGCTGCTGCCCTATATCTGCCAGTAATTGAATTAGCTCAACCATGACCAGGGCTGGCCAGAGTTCCTCACAGGAGATGGTGATGTCTGTGGGCAGGGTCACTGCAGAATGCCCCAGGCCCCTTCAGTCTTCTTCGTCAGACTGGAAGGTGAGGGTTTCTGTTGACCTAGCCTCTCCCTTGGAGTGTGGACAGCCACTCCTCCAGGGCCATGTGTCAAGCACACCAGCCATCTGACACACAGAGCAGGGCCCAGGTGATGGCTTGTCACAGTCCCATGCCCAGTGTCCAGTCTTCTTGCATTTATAGTAGGAACTGTTTTCCTATTGGCCATGGGTTTTTCCCTAGATGACTTGGCTGTGCTGAGCATTGCCAGTTGTCACAGCTGTCATTTGGGCTTGTCTTTTTCTTCAGCCTTCTCCTTTTATGCATATCTAGACCCTAATTATTGAACCCAGAAGAGACCAAGTCCAGCAATTGTGTCATAGGTGTCTGGGTCCATGTGAAGTTTTTGTAATTTGTGCTGAATACTGGCACTGACTGTCCAGTGAAATGCTGTGCCATAAGTGCCTGTCCCTCCCTGGAGAACGGATCTAGGTTTGTATACTTACAGAAAGCTTCTACTAATCAGCTATGGAACTCAGCTGGATTGTCTTCCTTACTGTGTAACCTTAGGGTGAGGCTGAGATGTGAGTTACAAGAGTAAGAAGCTCCGCTCTGTGTCCCACAGGGCTTAAAGCTGTCTGAGGAGCATGAGGAGGGGGCTGGGGATATTGTGTCTCTCTGGGGTGCTGGGCACTGCTGGAGTTCCTGAGTCACTTGAAGAGAATGAGACTGATTTACTGATCTGAGGACTATAAGGAGGAGGTTGAGGACACTGCCTAGTGTGGCTGTTTACAGTAAGCAGGTTTGAAAGACCCACCCCTGAGAGACAAGTGGGCAGCTGAGGAGCGGACCATCAGCAATATCTACTTCCTCCCCCTTTAGGACTTCTTTAAATATCTTAGTTCTTGGGCCTTTCCAGAGTAAAGAACCAAAACCCCTGAACATAAAGGATTTCATACCACTTTCCTTGCTTTTTGCAAAAATGATCTAATTGAAGAATAGTATCGTAATTTAGGCTGCCATTTTGTACCTACCTTTCACCATTTTCTGCTTTATACAGGAACAAGACAGTATGGCAGTAAAGATAAACTGCTTTTTTTTCCTCAGATTCCCATGGTCAAATTCTTCCCAAGATTTCAGGATACAGCCTAATAGCAAGATTGCTGGGATCTGCAGGCTGTTTCTCATGGCCCATTGCCTATGGAGAAAGACAGACTCTAGGTCTAGGATCTTTCAAGTGCCTCCTGACGCAAGACCCACTGAGTCCCCCAGGTGTCCCTTTTGAGACTCAAGCAATACTCACCAGCTGTGTTTGTTAGGGCAGTAACAGTGCCTTTTTATTTTTTCTCCTTAGAACACTCCATACCCTGTGGCCCACTATGCCTCCTTAGAGACAAGGGTGTAGCCCACCAGGGGATCCAACAAGCTACCTGAACAAGGAGGAGCCCCTTCTTCCAGGGCCTCCAACTAGCTACTTGAGGGAATGCCAGGCCAAGGCCTCCATCTAGCCACATGAGAAATAATGTCTCTTACATTTATCCTGATAATGAAAGCTTTGGTGATTATTTTAAAGTAGTAGATGTATAAACCTCTTCTTTTAGCATTTTAAAATTAAAAAAAAAAACCTTTAAAAGTTCTAAGTACACAAATTGTTCTTTTGTATACTTGAAGCAGAAGATTAGGGCATGGCAGGCTGGCTGGAGAAGTCCACGTGACCTGTTAGTTGCAAAGTTCCAGGACACATGCACAGAATAGTTCCTAAAGCCCTGCATATGGACTTCTCCTGAGAACTCAAGCAGTTTTGGACAGGAAATTTTCATAGTTTGGGATTTTTGTAAGGGGAATAATATAATACAGACACATATTCTATAAGATTATTTTATAATAGCCACCCAAATAATCATATACAAAGAGTGCAGGAAATATGTCCACACACTAAAGACCAAAGAAGTCAGCTGAGGGTCTAGATCCCATGGCAATGATCTGCATGAGTTCATCTGAAGACCTACAGCCCATAACAGTACCTCCCATGAGTCCAGCTAGAGGCCTAGAGCCCATGACAATGTCTCAAGTAGGCCTGTTACATGGATCTGTGCTAGGTATACCCAAAGGTCAGTGGTGGAAGCTAGAAATTCTGTGCCAGAGAGATAAAAAGATCTGTGCTAGCAGGCTGAGGGATCTGCACTGAAGCCAGGAAGTGATGCTCAAAGTGAAAACCAGAGCTTCCCTGGAAAGTACCACAGCCATGCTCAGCAACAGTGAGATCCTGAGCTCCTCTGATGATGAGTTCCCATCAGGAAAGCCAACAAGCTTCTCCAGAAGACTAAGCGGTGCACCATCTTCCCCTCCAGAGCCAGGAAGCAATTCTCAAAGTGAGGACCAGAGCTCCCCCAAAGTGAACTGAAGCCTTTCTCAGTGACAGTGAGGTCCCAAGCTCCTTCAACGAAGGAAACAGCCGAGGTTATCAGGAAAGCCAGCATGACAAGCTCCTCCAGGAAAACCAATTGCTCCCTACAGGTTCACTTCCTCTGCTCCATTTCTGTCTCTTACGCGGCCAGGAACAATCCTCAGGTGGGCCTCCCACACCCAGCACCAAGCTGGTTCACTTTAAGTGGGTGTTATAAGTTGACAGCCAGTTGTCAGTGTACCACAGGCAGTCTAGAACTGACATCAGCCTAAAGAGTGAGAGATACAAGAAGGACGTGAAGCTCCCTGACACTGTGCTCTCTCACTCTGGACAGTGCACTTATTTTCCTACTTTTACTTGGTCCAAACTCGCTCTGCAGAGCCTGTTTCTTTTGTTATTTTTAATAAAGGTAAAACCTTCTACCTTTTGTGCTTGTCTTGACCAATTCTTTGTTCAGGACAGAAAGAACCTAGAAACCACCTCTAGAAGGACACTCCAGCACCCCAAAATCCTAGCAAATCCTGCTTGATCTTGTGTCAGAAGAACGAAATATAGCATTCTCTGATGGGTATTAATTTTAGGGCTTAGAGGTTCTTGTGTACATGTGAGTGACTGCTTTGCAAGGGAGAGGCCTGGAGCACATTCACCAGCACCAAAGGGAGAAGGAAAAACATACTCAGAGCTGGTGAAGTTTAGCTTATTGGCTGTTCCTTTGGTTTTCTTAGGCCCTCAGGCATATGTTTCTAAATTACCTGAATTTATGTTAGGAGAAACAAGGTGGGGATCCAACCTGATTGAGAAAAGGGGAAGGGTCCAAATGATCTCAGAAAGATCAACCATGGCAGACCCATGTTGACCAGGATGGCTCCCTGACCAAGTGACTGAAAAATAGCCAGAGAAGAAAGTCCAACTAGGGGGAGAACACAAAGGTACTCTCTGCAGAAGGCAGCGCCAGCCACTGAGAAAGAAAGAATTCAGTGGCCACGAAGTTAGAGGCCACCACTTTCGTATCCCCACTTTCATATCTGACATTAAATCTAGGCCATCCTAGCAAATCCTGCTTGATCTTGTGCCAGAAGAATTAAAGATAGCATTCTCTGATGGGTGTCAGGTTCAGGGCTTTGTAGCTCTTCTGTATATGTGAGTGATTGCTTAGCATGCGAGAGGCCCAGGGCACATTCACCAGCACCAAAGAGAAGAGGAAAACATCCCACACAATTCCCACATACCCATGATACCAAATGCAGACAGTATAGGTTCTCATCTATTATCTTAAAAGGTAGACAGTTTAAATCCTCTGTAACTTGGCGTGATTCTCACTAAAGCCAGCAGCCATATGGTTTCCTTATAATCCCATCTGGCAGGTGATGCAGGGGAGGCTCAGAGACCAGTGTCTCAGAAGGAGTCTCAGGGATCTGTTGCTACAACACACTCAGCTCAACCTTAACTCATTCCTGCCATCCCCTTTCTCTCTTTCAAGGAAAACTGCATGAGGAATTCCTGGTGGAATGTGGTGTGCAAGAGTACTTCCAAGTGCACAAGAAGAGAACCATGATGGTGCCCATGGTCCTCCGCCTAGGGAGATTTTACCTGCAGCGGCACAGGACACTGTTCAGCTGGGTGCTGGCCCACCACTATGTGAATGACGCTGTGGCCTTCTTCATCATGCCTGACCTGGGGAAGATGCAGCAGCTGGAGCAAAGACTCACACATAAGCACCTTGACGCCATCCAGAGACACACTGCCATTAGGTGATTCTCCAGGACAGGGGCCCAGCAGGAGCTTCCCAGCCCTCTAAGCCACATCAGGACAGGCCCTCAGGGCTGGCGTGAGACTGGGAGGGTGAACCCCATACTCTGGGTCACAACCACTGCACATGGCCTTGTGCCTCTGAGTGTCTACTGCTCCCTTCCTGTATCCTTGGCCAGGTCTGTGACCTGACAGTGCTCAGAGTGGGGAGACGAAGATCCTCTTGTGGGACCTCCTGACCCAGCATGGATGCTGTCCCTTCCCAACACCCCCGCCAGGGGCCAGCACAGCCATGTCAGTTATGAGGAGGGGCTTAGGGGGGTGAGGAGAGGGGCTTTGGGAAACAGGCAGCAGTGGAGTCGAAGTTCAAGGGGAGACTCACCATGGAGGTGTGTCTTGGTTACTCTTTTCTCATTGCTGAGACAAAATACCCAACACCCAAAATGAAGGAAGGAAAGGTTTATTTAGCTTACAGTTTGTGGAGGTTTCAGTGCATATTTGGTTCTGAGGCAGAGTGGCACATGGCAGAGGGCAAACTGTTCATGGCAGCAAACAACCCCAAATGTGTGGAATTGCAGGCAAGCAGCCTCTTTCTCTCCTCTACCTTGTAAACAGCCTGCCCCCACCCAGGGGGCGTGTAGCTCTCACACAGTCTCCATGCCCTCCTCTTCCATAGGCTCAGGATGTATACAAAGTAAGCACCCTGGCTTCCTGTTGAATCACATAGTTAACCTAACATCCCGGAAGAGTAAGGGCATGTCCTTTTCACCCCAAGATCTACAACTGCTGAGTTACTCAGCCAAACCTCCAGACTCCCCAAGTTGATACAATGTATCAACGGTAACAAGGTGCCACCCGAAATAGCAATCAGAGATCCCCAAATAACAGCACATATATGGGAAGATGAGAGTATTGCAGTGGGATTACACAAACCAGATTACACTGTGGGCATATTCAAGGAGGTCGAGGCAAAGGGAAATTTTTAAAGGGAACAGGGCAGGAATTTGCCTGAGCTTTTTGGAAACAGGTTTTCTTGGTCTTGGCGACCAGCTGGTAGACAGGCAATGTTGTGTGGAAGGCACCTTGTCCCCATGGCTAGAGTCTTCATGAATGGTAAAGAGAGCATTCCTTTAAAAATCTGTGCACACATGGGAGGCTGAAAAGCGTGAAGTGCTTGTAGAACAGGAGGAAATAATTTGAGACCTTA
>PVLD010018219.1:0-39626 GCA_004027595.1 Dinomys branickii | reverse complement strand
GTCTGACTAAATTTGCATGTCTGTATATGGGTTTATATATTTACACTTCGAAGATATCAATGGATAAAGCAATAACCACTGTTGAGATCATATCACCTTGTCTATAGATTAGTTGTGATTGTACTATTTTTTATGCTAATTGGTGTCTGTTTGTCAATATGTTTTTGTACTTTTATTTTTTTAAAATAAAAAAAAAAAAAGAAATCGGTCTGTCACATACTGAATGACTCCCTTCAAATGGTAGAGGTAAACACTGGCAAAATTATTGAAGTAGAAAAGCACAGCGGTAAGTAGGGAGATCTTTTTCAAATGGGAAGGGGATAAAGAGATGGAGGGAGGAAGAGAGACAAGGAATGGAAAAAGAACTGGTATGTATATGTGCCACCTCCCCACAATGAATGCAATCAATAAATAATGCAAGTATGTACTAATAAGACATAAAAACTGAAAACAAGGAAGCAAACTAAACAAAAAAGAAAATTATATAGATGTAAAAGATGAATAAATTCGAAAGATTGCCTCTATAACAGATTATTTATTTTTGGCAAAATAAACAAGTAATAACACACACACATACACACGTGCACACACACACACACACACATACACACACACACACACACAAATGTGGGAAATGCTGGGGCGGTGACGTGTGTGTTTATTGCCTTGGTTGTGGTGATGGTATGATGATTAAATGCTAGCGTCCGAACTCATCACATTGCACGTGTTAGATATGTGCAATTTGTTGGACACTAACCACGCCGCAGTAAAGCTGTAGAAAAGCATAATTAAAACAATATCCAATTTAATTTTATCATCTTGTCATGTATTGATTTATGGCTGTAGAGATACAAACACTCTTCTCAAATGACTTTGGAAAGTTTCCCATTTTCTTTCTGGTCCTCTGAGTGAGGCGCTCTGTGGCAGCACTTTGGCTTGTGAGCTCTAGAGCCAGACTGCCTGGAACTGGAGCACAGAGGCAGCTCTAGTTGGCTGGGTAGGCTGAGAGAGCTTAGTCCCCTCCCCCCCACATAGGAAGAAGCACATTTGTTGAGCACTAACAGGGCGAGACACTGCCTTCATTCCTTTATGTTTGTCCTGATTTGGAGGATATTTTGCAAAGGGAAACAATATAATACAGGACATGTATTTTATGAGATCATTTATAATAGTCATGCAAAGAATCATATACAAGAGAGTGCAGGAAATCTGTCCACACACTAAGACCAAGGAATCTAGCTGAGGGCATGAATCCCACAGAAATGTCCCACATGAGTCCAGCTGAAGATGTAGCGCTCATAACAGTGCCTCCCTCGAGTCCAGCTGGAGGCCCAGAGCCCTTGACAATGTCTCATGCAAGCCTGTTTCATGGATCTGTGCTGGGACAGTCCAAAGGTCATTGGTGAAATCTAGGAAGTCTGTGCCAGTGGGATGAAGGATCTGTGCTAGCAGGTTGTGGGATCTGCACTGGACCCAGGAAGTGATACTCAAAATGAGAATCAGAGCTCCTCTGAAAGGTACCAGAGCCATCCTCAACAACAGTGAGGTCCCGTGCTCCTTAGATGATCAAAAAGGCCGAGTTCCCATCTGGAAAGCCAACGCAGCAAGCTTCTTCAAGACACTGGCAGTGCACCATCTTCCTTTCTGGAGCCAGGAAGCGATACTCAGTGAGGACCAGAGCTCCCCCAAAGTGAATCGAAGCCATTCTCAGTGCCAAGAAGGTTCCAAGCTCCTCGGAGGGTGAAAACAGCCAAGTTCATCAGGAAAGCCAGCGTGACAAGCTCCTCCAAAAGAACCAACAGCTCCTTACAGCTTCTACCAGCTCCCAAAAGCCTCTCATAGTTCCCAACAACCTCTCTTCTTCTTCTCCAATTCTGTCTTTTACGCTGCTCACAACAGTCCCCAGGTGGGCCTCCCATATCAAGCACCATGCTTACTCATTCGAGCTGGGTATTACAAGTTGACCAGCAGTTGTCAATCCACCCCAATATTTGTTTATTTCTCTCTTAAAGTTTTTTTATGTTAAAATTAATTTTGACATGATATATAATGTGATGTTCATGATGTTCTGATGTATTCATATAATGTAGAATCATGAGCCTGGACAGAACAATGAAGATCTAGAGGTTTACAACTTTTAAAACTGCAATCAGAAGTGTGAAGACTTGTGATCAATGTCTGACACATATGTCATATATCATTTAAAAATTTTTGACAGCACTAGGAATTGAACTCAGGGCCTTCATTCTAATGTATATCCTTTGATATGTTATTTTCCTTTAGTTTTGATATCTTGTACTAAGTTCCTGTTAAGTTGTCCAGACTGTACTCAAATTTGGGATCCTACTGCCTCAGACTCTCACAGTGCTAGGTTATGCTTTGTTATCATTGCTTAGTTTTACACCAGTCCTCTTGCCTCACCGCTTATTCTTTTAGGCCCTCGCCCCTGGTTTTCCTAGTCCTTTCAAAGGTGACTGGTAGAGAAATAGTGCTTATTTCTTATCTAATACAGAAGTGATATTTATCTATCTTGGGGGCATGGCGGCTCCAGGGTGCACGCTGGTCCTTGGTGAACTTTACCACGTCGTCTGAATTATGATTCTCAGGTTCCCTTGCTGAGCCCTGTGCTTTCCTCTGGAGCTGAGTTCTGTGATGATTCACTTACTTGCATGGTGCGTTTCTCTAAGTCACATTCCCTGCTGGACACTCACCTGGTTTGGCCTCCCTGTATCCTTTTTCACCCTTGTTATAGCTCAGTGTTTGTCATCTGTACACTGGTTTGGGTGGGAATAACATTACTTGAATTTTATATTCCTTATGCTACACAGTGCAATAGGTTTTGTCTCACATCTTGGCAGATGTGGAGCAGGAAGATTAGAGCATAAATCTTCACTGGCCCTACTTCCTATCCCATTTCCATAGCACACAGCTGCACAAGGGAAGTTCCACATTATGCTCAACTTCTTGGATACTCTGGTTTACCATAAAGATGTGGAGCTGTAACAAATTGCAAGGAGAGGGAAATTTTACGCTAACAAGACACAAGGGAATGGACAGTAACACAGCAAATCCCTGGTGCACAGAGTTTTATCACATGGATAGAACCATTGTTTGCTGCTCACTTATCCAACTGAAGCTGTTCTAAACCCCTTTCTCCGTATTAAGTGAAATAATCACTTCTGTGCCTAAAAACGTTGTCCCTCGGCTAATTGATTTAGTTGATTGAAAAAACTGAATGGAAAAATGTATGTTAATTAGACTGCAGAAATAGAATATCAATTTAAATATTAGTACCCTACATCCCAATCAAATCGTTCATGTCCTCAATGAAGACTTTCCTATCTGCCTCTTGGGATCAAGGATGCACTTAATTTTCTCATCAAACAATTCACATTTCTCTCTCTGTACTGGGATACTTTTCTCACAAGGTTGTGATTTCCTTAACTTTGAATCCTGTTTTTGCTTTTCTTTACATAGACATTGACACATTGATTCTAAAACAGTGTCAAAGTAATGTACATTTAATGAACTGATTAAAATTAATGTACTTGAGTTGAGTAAAAATTCCACTCTCAATGTTTAGCTGTTGGATGAGTGAAGTTTGATAATAAACTTCAAGTGAACTATCATTGCTGTTATGGTTGATACATTGTGTCAACTTGGGAAATCTAGAGGTTTAGCTAAATGACTCAGGAGGAAGCTGGGATGCTTCCTTTGTAAACATCCTGAGCCTGTGGAAGACGGGGACATGGATACTGTTTGAAAGGTTCATGACCCCTGGGTGGGGGTAGGCTGTTTACAATGTAGGAGAAAAAAGGAGGCTGCTTGCAGCCATTCTGCTCTTTTTGCTTGTGGTTCTTGCTGTGCTCTGCTCCCCTGAACAGTTTGCCCTCTGCCGTGTGCCACTCTGCCTCTGAAACAGCCAGGTATGGACTAAAACCTCCACAAACTGTAAGCTAAATAAACCTTTCCTTCCTTCAGTTTGGGTGTTGGGTATTTTGTCTCAACAACGAAAAAACGTAACCAAGACAATTGCTATAGGTGATGATACATAGATAGATGATAGACACATCCATGCAACATTATCATGGAAACTTGGAATCAACAATACCCCTCACAGTTACCTGGAAATGAGCGTGTAAATATGCCCTTTCTTTTCTTAGGATAACCTCTAGAAACTTAGTCCCAGGAACATAAAACTTCAGGCCTCAAACTTCTTTTCTGTGGATTTTTCCTATTGCAAAAACCAGTTCTCACTGCCAGTGACACTGACGCACGAGCTATGTTTGTTGTAAGATTTACTTCCTCTTACCCGACAATTATGAATAACCTTTGAAGGAGAAAGAAAACACTTGCAGGTTGGTTCAGTTATGTGTACCGTTTCAGAAATTCCTCCTAAGGTGAAAGAACAAGTAAATGTCTCCTAGGCCTATAGATTTAGAATTCTGCGCTACCAATGATGACAGGAGCTACTCCTGTTTTCATATCACAGATTCCTTTATGAGACATTGTTTTAGGGGGGTGGGAGAATTTATGGTCTTGAATTCCCTTAAGGTTTTAGCTGGTTGAAAATTCACTGAGCCTCAACCAGCATTTTTATTTCTTACAGCAGTAGTTCAAATTTTCTGAATTGATCAAATTGCTTTGAAAAAAGGCAACCATCCTCCTGGTGTGACTAAAGCTAATAGCGATGCTTTAGGTCACTGGAAAATTGAAAAATGCGAGTAAAAAATAGAATACAATGGCAAAAAGACAGCCCTAGCCTATTTGGGACATTTGACTGAAGCTGCAAAAGACATTAAAGGGCGACACATTCCATTGCTACTTTAAAATACACACAGTATTTTGTGAGGCCGAATGAAATAATAAAATGCATTTCCAAACTAAGAGAAGAGAAGACAAATGTAATAGATAAGGCAAAGGAAAATATCTGATATGTCAGAAACACAAATGGTTTATAAAATTGACAAAGTACCAAAATAAAGTCCCGCAATAGAAGCTTATCCATCAAATATATATAGAGAAATCTATTCCACCGACTCCAATTTTGTTCATTCCCAGGCTTATCCTCAGGCTTACTGGAGAACAATACAGGATATCTTTCTCAGGAGCTCCTGCACAGCCCAGAGTTAGAATACAAAGAGGTAAATCAGAAGCTGTAAAAATTTTGTGTTGGTACAAAGAGAGTGATCTCAGTTATTTCAGGTTAGAGGATAAAAGTCACTTTAATCCTGATGTAAGACATATTTAGATGACTGAAATCGCCAATTCCAAATCATCTGATTTGAAACCAGTTTTCTTATAAATTTTGTCAGTCTGTTCACAGCAAAAGAAAAACAAAACAACAAAACACACTAGAACATAGCCAGTCAGCCAATATAGTATGGCTTAGAAAGAAAAATGATTTCTTTTCAAAGGTGTGATAGATACACAGGCAAGCATGTAGAACTACAATTTATGTATCAATGTATAATATATTTGCTTAAGTGGCTGGTTCTCTTTTGTTTCAATGGTTATGTGCTGTAAGCTTCTATAAAAGTAAAGGATCAATAGATGGGTGGAGCGGGGAGAAGGGGATGGGAAATGGAATAAAGATGAGCTATGTACAAGCCCCAGTTCCCCACCAGGGGAGTAAACATTATGTACTGCAAAAGCGTGCTGATAAACACAAAATTTAAAAATACATTCTGTCACCAGATGGTAAAAATTGAAAATAGCAAGCACTGCAGGCATTCTATTTAAACAACAAAGAACACTTCCTATACATTTCTCTGAGTATTTTAACCTGTGAATATCATTGATAAAATACACTGAACATTATTTCACAACACACTAGTAATGTATGTTGTTAAAATGAGTTTATGCATATTTCCCTAATGTTTGTCAAGTATATATTTGTGTATACCTGTTGGAAAAAGAGAAAATGGGAAAAAAGACACAAATGGAAAGAAGGATGGAGAGAGAGTTTCTAGTGTATATATGTCCTTTTAAAGAGTTTATTTTGTTAATTTTTAAATGAAATATATTTTATGTAGTCTAAAATACAAAACAATTGTACATATTAATTGGAGAACCTGATACTTGAATACATGTATAGACGATATAATATTAAATTATGTTAAAGTATCTCCTAAAATATTTATCATTTCCTTATGGTAAAACCTTTCAAAGTGTTTTCATCTAGCTCTGTGAGATATGCAATAAATTGTTACCTATATTTACTATGTTATAAAATGGCACACCAGAACTTTGTGCTCCCATCTATCTGTAACTTACAGATCATTAATCAGCATTTACCTATCCATTACCCACTGTCCCCTTCTTCCTTTGTCTCTGGAAGTCAATTTAACTTTCCATTTCTAGGAGATCATTTTTTCAGATCCTACATATGTGACATCATGTGATATTCTTTGCCTGTGTCAGATTTATCTCACTTAATAAAATGACCATGGTTCAGTGCATGTTCCTACACATTATCATTTTCATTCCATTTTATGCCTGAAGAGTATTTCATCATGTACTGTGCATGTACTATGTCCTCTTTATCCTTTCGTTAATTGATAGACACGTTGCTTCCAATTCTTGGCTGTTGTGTAGTGCTACCATCAACATGAGTGTACAGATGTCTCCCAGACTGATTGTATATATTTACGTGCATACGTACCCAGATAGGAAGTTGCTGAGCTATAAGGTAGCTCTATTTTTTATTATTTCAGCAAGCTACTTATTCCTTCCCATAATGACTGTTCATATGCATCTCCGTTAACATTGTCCAAAGGTTCTCTCTTTTTCAATCATCAACAGAACGTATGTTTATTATTTTTAATACAAGTAATTTTACCAGAACGAGGTGGATCTAACTGTGGCTTTGATTTCTATTTTCCTAATGATTACTGATGTTGAACATATTTTCATGTGTCTGTTAGTAATTTGTATGTATTCTTTTGGGAAATGTCTGTTAAGGTTTATGGACCAAGATTTACTAGGGCTCATTTTATTTCTCTACTATTGAGTTTCTAATTTTGTTTGCATATCAATTCCTTGCCACATGAATGGATGGCAAATATTTTCCCCTATTCTATAGATTATCTCTTTTTTATTTTGAAGAAAATAGTACAAAAAAAGAACAACAGCAAAATACAAACAACAGAAAGGACAGTACAAATGATACAAGGTTTCAAACCAAATGACAGGGATTAACAATGCTTGTTATATTGCCTATTATCATCTTCAATGAAGTTGCTCAGATTACCAGATGTAAGAATAGAAGATTGATCAAACCATTAAAGAGAATAAGAAAATAATAATTTTAAAGAACATTAGAGACAATACATAGTGTCACTAGACAGGATTGTAGAAATTCACCAGTGGTTGTCATACAGCAAACTGTTGTCTCATAAATTACTCAGATTACCAGATAGAAGCCTGCCAAATTGGTCAAAATAGTAAAAAACAAAAAACCAAAAACCCTTTTAGTCATTAACTCTTCCCCTCAACAAACCATCAGACACCAACAGTGCAGTTATGCCACTGATCCATATATATACATAATTTGTTGAATGTTTTCTTAGTTGTGGAGAAGCTTTTGGTCTAATGTAACCCTATTTGTCTTGTTTTGTTTTTGTTTTTATTCCCTGTAGTTCTGTGATCTTGTCCAAAGATATCCTGACCACCCAGACAGAGGAGGACCATTCCTCGGTAAAGGGTACATGAGTAGCTGTGCTCCCCTGCTAGAGCCTCCACACAAGCTCTCAAAGATATTCTGCCAAATCCAATATCTGGAAACATTTCCCTTTTGGTTTTTAGTAATGTTTTAGTTTCAGGTTTTACATTGAATGCTAAAACATTTTGAGCTAATTTTAGTAAGTGATGGGAGATATACTTTTTCTTCTACATGCAGATATTCCTTTATGTAAAACAATTTACTGAAAATATTATTTTTCCAATGTCTAATATTACAAAGCTTTGGGACTGAGTGCATATGTCTGTGTTTTTTTACATTATTTTGCTACACTGATGTGTCTACTACTATGTCAATACTCTAGTTTTGATGATTATAGCTTTGAAGAATTCTTTGAAGTCAGGTATTATAATGACCTCTTCTTCATTCTTCATTCTTCATTCACTCAAAGGGGCTTAAATTATTTCCCTTTTTGTGGTTCTATACAAGTTTATGTTTGTTTGTAGTTCTATGCTGAATGTTATTGGTGTCCTACCTGTAGTTCACTAAGTGTAGCATGAACAATTTAACCATATAGCTTCTTCCAATCCTTGAGCGTGAGATGCATTTCCATTTATTCTTCAGTTTCTATTTACTCTTCAAGTTCTATTTACTCTTCTTCCTTTCTATTTACTCTTTAATTTCAGCAATATGTTATGATTTTCTTTTTTTTTTTTTTTTTTTTTTGCGGTACTGGGGATTGAACTCAGGACCCTGCGCTTGCTAGGCAAGCACTTATTCCACTGAGCTATATCCCTAGCCCAATTTTATGATTTTCAATGTAGAGATTTTTCAGCTTTTTCTTTGTATTTATTCCTCATCTGTTATTCTAATATTGTTAATAGGACTGCTTTCTTCACTTCTATGTCAGATAATTCACCATGAACATGTAGCATTATTCCTGATTTTTTGGTGATTTTTGTAAACCACAACTTTGCAGAATTAATTTATTTCATGTAATAAAATTTTGTGAAAAAGTTTGTTGATATATAGTATGATCGCATAAATTCAATTGTCAGTACTGCTTTTGCTGAATCCAATAAGTTTAATGCATTTTGTCTCTGTTTTACCTTGTGTTAAAATTTCTTTAATTCTTGATGTCTTTTTGGTACATTGGTTCATTAATATAAATGCATTTGTGTTTGTAATCTTGCTTTGTGCCTGTCTTTCCAGAAATTTGAATTCACCTGCTCATTTTTTCAGAGCCTTACTAACTTCTTATTTTAGCACTGCATGGCACCTGGCCCAATTTTTCTGGGAGTTTGGCATCCATGTGTTATCCTTGCATCAACACTAGGGTAGTGCAAGCCAAAGTTCGGCTCAAATATCTAGTGGGTGTTATATACAATGAATCCAGATTCTGTACCCATAGTCATCTTCCTGGGGCCACAGTGACCAAGGGGCATCATCTACAGTCATAAAGCTGCAGAAAACCACCGAAGAATTTCTTCCTGGCTATGGGCAGAATCAGCATAGATGGAACAGCCCGACTCCTGCACAAGACCTTGGTCATGCAGTGCCTCCAAGCTATATCTCACATGGGGCCTATAGTTTGCCAATAGGAGCAGAGCACTGGAGAAGGACTGTGGCCCTTCTACTATGCTACTTATTGCTGAGATAGACTCAAGGCTGAGTAAGTAACAAGTGATACTGAGTTGGATAGTTCAATAAGCTGAAGGTACTAGACTTTCCCTGGTGCCAGAACTACACAGAGGTTCTATCTGTAGGCAGGATTGGAGATGTGGACCACTGAGGTCTGCCCAGACATAGGTTTTACCACTCTGGAATAAAACTGGAGGGCAAACTCCGAGCTAACTACCCCACACTACTCCCAGAAAAGAGAGTTTTGTTCTACTCTCTGTAGCCTACAGTATTTCTCTTGGTTAAGGCTATACTCTGGCCACACAGGCTAATGGCAAGCTTGGCCATACCTACATCTCAATAGCCAAAAGGACCTGCAATCTTTCAAGGCTTCAGCAAGGCTGGTAGTCATGCAAGCTAAAATCTGAATAGAACATGGTAGGAAGGAGAAACACTTCATGAAACAGTAGTGAACCACTTGAGGCTACCTCTTGCCTTTTTATGATGAATTACCAGAAATTGTCTGTGATATCTATGTAATTAAAAAGTAAGCTGTCAAAAATATGTAATTTTATGAAAAGTTGGTGCCTGTTAGGTGGGTGGAATGAGGAAATAGTGATCTAATATAAAATTGTTCCAAATTTTTTGTGCGGATTGAAGACTCACAGATCTGAGTTAAATTCATGGATGTAATTGAGGGTTATCTTTAGTTCTCCCTCTAGCTCTTGTCATCAGGCTAGATTTTTGTATTTGAAGCCAGATATTCTTCTTTTGCAATAATTTTCTTTCTCCTTTTACGTATTGAAAATTATTCACCCCTAGGCAAACTCTCTAAATATTATCTCATTACAACATCTGGTGAGGGAAATGGCACCCTGGCATTGCTAGGTATTAAATACTCTAGGTTAAAATTAGTATTTCTGAAGATTTAATCTTTTGTATTTTCTAGGGATGATATTTATGTATATTTATAAACAGAAAAACACCAAAACATTTATAAAATATTGTATATAATTTATATATTCTGTAACTATGTAAAGTATGCTTTCTAAGGCTCATAATTCCACCTATGAAGAAACAATAAAGTAGTTGATAAAACAAAAGATACACAATTTATGACTAATTTGCTAATCAAAAGACTATTTTGGTAATGGTAGTTTTACAAGATCAATGCATTTTGTGAAATAAAATTTTTACTGCAAATAAATAGCAAATGCTTGAGAACATAAACATGTTTAACACAATTTAAATATTACCTAATATGTATATTTATTAAAGTATTACATGATACTCTATTAATATGTATAATTCATAAAGTAAAAATGTGGAAATATAAATCTTAGTATCACTATCATGGGACTAAACTTCATCTGAAAAGAATTATCATTCTTGTGAAAATCAAAGGTAATATCTAGAACACATGAAATGTTTACAGGAGAAGTGAAAATTGTAAACTTATGTAGTGAACGTATCTCCTTTGAAAATTTTGTAAATCCTAAGGTACATTCAAATGGAAACAATCAATAAATAGACTGTGAGCAATTATTTTCATTTCAAGGAATGCTCAGGAATGAACTCTATGACACACGCCTAGGAGTTTGATGTGTTTTTATGAACAATGGTAAATACTATAGGGACAGAGGATAACTTACACATTTTGCTCTTGTAGAGATGTAAATAATTTCTCTCCAGTTTATTTTCCCAAGTGTCAACACTTCCCTCCAGATGTATTAATAATAAATGCTGTATTTATGCTTTTAAGTTGATCTACAAATTTGTGTGTACAATACGATGCTTCAAAGTATATACACATTGCAAAATGTTTAAATGTAGATACTTCACAAGGTATGATTTCATATGTTACCATTTTTGGTAGTGAACATAATAATCACTCTGCACATTTAAAAAGCAATATATCATCCCAAAGCATGGTCATGAGGTTGTACAGTAGGTTTCTTGAGCCCATTCCCCCTATTAAAAGTAATCATGTATTGTTTTTCAATGTTTCCCCAGCCCCACTGCAAGCCACTATGATATATGTGTCACATTTTCTTCATCCATCCTTCAACTGATGACAGAAGTTTCCTTATACTGATTATGGAATATTATGCTGCAGTGAACATCTGCATATAGAGACTTCTTCCATATATTGTTTTAATTTCCTTTTGTTATGTGTCTAGTCATTAGATCACTATGTTGTGTTGTTGTCCTACTTTTAGTTTTTAGAGGAATCCCCATATAGTTGTGTACGGTGGCTTTACTAATTTCCATTTACACCAACAGTGGTCAAGATTCCTTTTTCACTGACCATTTGTTACTTTTGGTTGTTTTGGTGACAGCCATTATAACAGAACTACAGTAATATCTAATTGCAATTTTGACTTGCAATTCCCTGTGGATTAGTGGTGCTGAGTACTTTCTTTCATATACTACTTGATCAACTAGATGTCATCTCTTCTGAAATCTGTAATGAGGTCTTTTGTCCATGTCAAAACCAGTTATTTATTTTTTCTACTGCATTGCTTGAGCTCTTGTGCATTTTGTACATTTGTCCTTTATCAGGTGTATATTCCATCGTAATCCAATGTATTTCCTTCCATTGCCCACTGAATATTTTCTCTTCACTTTGTTGGTCATTCCCTTTGTGGTGTAAGTTTAGTGTGATATAATTTGTCTAGTTTTGTTTTTATTTTGTCATGTGGTGATATCCAAATTTTTCCCCAGATCAATGTCAGAGATTTGATTCTATATTTTATTCTACTAGTTTTGTGGTTCACATCTTGCATTTAAGTCATTAATCCACTTTGAGTTGATATTTGTAGAGTGTATTTTGTTTCTTTTGCATGTGAATCTCCAGTTTTCCCATCACTGTTTATTGAACTGATTATCATTTCCAAATCATATGTTCTTGGAACCTTTCTAGGTAATTAGTTGGCTATAACGTGTAGGTTTATTTTTGGCTACTGATGCTGTTCCAGTGATTTGTATTTCCATTTTCATTCCAGTTCCATGCCTTTTGTGTTACTACCACCTTGCATTTCAGTTTGTTTTTAGGTGAAGCAGGGTAACACACCCATTTTATTCTTCTCATGCAAGATTTTGTATGTTTTATACAGCTGCCCTTTATCCGATGTATATTCTGCAAACATTTCCTTCCATTGTCTCCACTGAAGGTTTTCTCTTCACTTTGCTGGCTATTGCTAGACTATGAAATATTCATAGTCATCCTTGGGAATATGCAAATCTTGATATTATTTTTCTAGTTATATGGAGATACCTTTCTTGTTTTGATAGGGATTGCTCTGAACTGATAAGAGCACTTTAGGTAGTATGGACATTTTACAATATTAAATGTCCTGCTCCATGAACAAGGGGTATTTTCCAATTTATTTGTAATTTATTTTATGTTTTTCATTAATATTGCATAATTTCCATTGTTAAAACATTTAAAATTCCTGGTTAAATTAGTTTCTAAATATTTGTAGCTATTCTTTGTGAGACTCTTCATTTTTTATTTTTACTTCATGCATTATGCTGTTAGCATATAGAGATGCTCCTGATTTTTGTTCACTGATTTAGAATTCTGCAATTTTTCTCACTTCATTGATTAAATCTAACATCTTTTGGTGGAGTCTGTCCTGATTCTTTCACGAATAAGATTGAGTCATCCACAGATATGATAGTCAGCTTTCCATTGCTGTAATAATACTTGTGGTAGCCCACTTATGAAGAGATAAATTTAACCCTGTCCAGTTTTAAAAGTTTCATTTTACGTTCTATTGGCCCTGAGTGTGTAGCTTTCGAGTGTGTAGTAAAGCAAGAAATCATGGTGTGAAGTGTGTGGAAAGATGAAAGCCATTTACATGATGCAAAGGAAGTGAAATATAGAAAGCGATGAGTCTCCATTAGCCTCTTCGAGAATATATTCCCCAAACCACAAGACCTGTTACTGGGCCCTGCCTCTCAGTGTTTCTAGTACTTCCTCACAGCCCTAACCTGGGAGCTAAGAATTGAACACATGGGCTTTAGAGGACATTTCAGACAAAAGCTACAGCATTCTGCCCCTCACCTCTGAAGGTCCAAGTCCATCTCACAGTGCAAAATACATTTGGCCCATCTCAAGGAATCTTCAAGTGCTATTTTCACAGGATTACTCAAAAGTCCTTGTGCAAAATGTTGTGTGTGGCTCAAAGCAAAATCAACTCTGAGCCTCTTTAAAATCAGAAAGGAAATTAGAATCTTCCAGTGGCATAGGATAAACATTTTCAGAGATGGATAATAAGGCATAGAGAGGATGAATTGCACAAAAGCAAGATGGAAACCCAGGGAAGCAAACTGCAAGCTTGGAGCTCTGTGTTCAGCACATGTGGGGCACTGTGGCAGCCTGGGAACTCCGAGGGGACAGGAAGCCCACCTCCTGTGGCCTTGCTGGTGAAGCCCCTGCATCTGATGCCTTTGGGCAGGCTGTGTGTGCTACTGCAGCTTCCTCAGACACTGCACATTCCTTTCACTGCAGCTTCAACTTCCCCTTCACAGCTCCTTGCACTGCCTGGCCGAGGGCTTCTTGCAGTGACTTCACTCATGTGCTTCTTCCCAAGTTCAAGCCCCTTGAATACCTGGTGGAAACCTAAATACCTCTTTAATGCTTGCATTCTGCATGCCTAAGAAACACGCCTCATTTGCACAATACCAAAGCCTGGCAGAGGCACAAGCTGTCCCCAGGTCAGCCCAAACAGGGTTACGGCAGCCTCTGAATATAAAACTGACGAGGAAATCCTGGCAAAAGTGTATCCAAGGGCGTTCTTCTCAAAAGACTGCAATAGAAAGTTAATGAAACAAATGTGTGCTCATGCACCTTCACTTCTGCACACAGTATAACGCCTACTCCTGTGATAACTTTGATGCATATTTTCTCTCAGCCCCCATGAATTTCCTGGCTTCTTTTCAGTGGCATTAACTACTACAACAGTGCTGTCGCTGGCACAAAATTTCCATTTGCCCCTTTCCTAGCCAAGCAGCAAATTTTCAGAAAATTCCACTCTTCTTCTTTTGGCTGACTCTCACCATAATCATGGTGACAGCACCCAGTAACACTCACATGTCTTGCTAAATGTGGTGCTGACTTGAAATGTTCTCCACCCGATAAAGCAGTCTGCCACCTTTAAGCTCAGCCTTGCACAAGGTGTCAGGAATGAGTATAATGCATTTAATTTTTAACAATAATGCAGTAGCTTTTGGTTCAGTTTCAAATAAAATTTTCATTTGCACCTGAAATATCAGCGTGACATTCGATGCCTTCGTTTCTAACAGTAGCCCTGCCATCTGAGGCCCATGCCGAATCACCTATTAAGCTCTGCTTAGAGCATTTTAGATGCTCTGAACTTTTCCCACTTTTAGAAAAGTATTTAATTTTCTTTTTACTTTTGACAGGGCTCACACAGCTAAGAGGTTGCTTTGAATCTCAGAGCATGTTTTTCACTTAGATTTTTTAGTAATGCTAGTGACCCTTAAAGATGGGATAAAAATATCTTGCATAATAAGGTGGACACAAGCCTTAAAATGTCCCACAAAACTCTAATGTGTTCAGAGGTGGGATTTGCAAAGGTGGTTGGCTCCGCCATAGGGATGATTTTCTCATCAGCAGTGAGTTCGGGAGCTGAAGGCCCTACTGGAGGTAGGGCGTGTTCAGAGGTATGTCCCCAGAGTATTTCCAAATTGTTTTGAGTGGGAGGGAAAGGGGTTTTCCTGTGTTGCTAAATTGCCCAACCTGGCCTTCACTTGTAAATTTATTGCTTCAGCCTCCAGATTGTCTGGATTATAAGGCATGTGCCACATGGCCTGGAATTATCTCAGACTATATTCATTGGCCTTATCTTGTACATGAGTCAATCCCCAGTGAGTGGTTACTTTGGACATCAAAGACCTTGAAACTTGGAGAAATGTTAAATAAAAGAAAACATCAGAAAAATGTTAAAAGAAAACATCAAAGTGTTCTACATTTTAATGTCTTATGATACGTTAAAATAATTGGGAAGGCATTTGCTGTATTTCATGATTATTGATGCTTATTTAATGTTTTCCTCGGTAGATTTACACTTTACCTCACAGTCTTTTCCATATGTTAATTCTAGGGAATGTAAATATGTGTCATTCTTACAAGTTTGTAGATATTTATTTCAACAGCTTAAAACAAGACATATTTTTTGTTACTGACAGTTCACATGCTTGACGACCTTCTTTTATAGCCACCAAAATAAAACTCAACAATTAGCATCCTGGTCTTCACAAGGCAATGCACATGTGCAGCTTTACAATCTGTATACTAAGGGACACATTCTATTTCTCACATGATTCGTTAGTAGAAAAAAACCAAATTATTTTAGAAAAGTATGTTCAGAGTTGCAACTTTTTTGATTTGGTGGTGACCTTTAAATCTCCAGTGTTTATATGCTGTAAAGTCAACTGAGCAGAAAAGGATTGATTCTGAGGACAGGCTTCTTTAGGACAGTCAGCTACATTTGACAAACAGACTTCACTACAGTTGACTTTGCAGATGTGGAAGAAGTTGTTCCCATTTCATTTTTAATTATTAGTTTTTCAAGTGCAATAAATGAGTAAAGAGACATTTTTTAAATAACACGATTTTTTCTCCCTCATCTGTACTGTGCTCAATATTACACATAGAGAAATTACTCACGAATTTTGAGTATATTACCTGGAATTGATGCTGGTTTCTTTTTCTTTCCTTCATATTCTTGCTGAAGATTTTTCAAATCATTTAATATTCATACTAAATAACTTATACTGCATATAATTACAAATGGTGAAAATAAAGATAAGAAATAGTTTTGAAGGATATCTTGGTTACTTTTTCCTTGTTGCTGAGACAAAATATCCAACACCCAAAATGAAGGAAGGAAAGGTTTATTTAGCTTGCAGTTTGTCGAGATTTCAGTCCATACTCGGCTGGCTCAGAGGCAGAGTGACACATGGCAGAGGGCAAACGTTCATGGCGGCAGAACACAGCAAAAGCAACCAGAGCAAAAGGGAGGAATAGCAGCAAGCAGCCTCTTTCCTTCCCTTACAGTGTAAACAGACTACCCCCACCCAGAGGGCTGTAGTTCTCACATAATCTCCATGCCCTCCTGTCTTGGTTACTTTTCTCTCATTGCTGAGACAAAATACCCAACACCCAAAATGAAGGAAAGAAAGGTTTATTTAGCTTACAGTTTGTGGAGGTTTCAGTCCATATTTGGCTGGTTCTGAGGCAGAGTGGCACATGGCAGAGGGCAAACTGTTCAGGGCAGCAGAGCACAGGAAAACCAACCAGCCAAAAGGAGGAACCGCTGCAAGCAGCCTCTTTTTCTCCCCTACATTGTAAACAGCCTACCCTCACCCAGGGGGTGTGTAGCTCTCACACAGTCTCCATGCCCTCCTCTTCCACAGGCTCAGGATGTATACAAAGTAAGCACCCCGGCTTCCTGCTGAATCACAAAGTTAACCTTTTAAAATTCCAAATTAACACAATAAACAACATCCCAGAAGGGTAAGGGCATGTCCTTTTCACCCCAAGATCTACAACTGCTGAGTTACTCAGCCAAACCTCCAGACTCCCCCACAATGTATCAACCATAACACTCCACCCCTTGTCAACTTGGCAATCATACACATTTCTCTAAACCAGTTTCCAGATACAAAGACATGCTTATATTAGAACCATAACATTTTGCCCCCATACAAATGAAAAAGTAAACACTTCCAACATTCAATGGCACAAAATAAACATTGCCATTCCAAAAGGCACCAACAGGGGAATATAGAGCATTGCGACCAAAGCAAGTCCAAAATCCAGCAGGGCTAACATTGTGTCCTATAATTCCACACCCAGCATCTGAGACAACTTGTGGTACACTGTGAGCTCCAAAGAGCTTGTATGAGTCCACCCCTATGGCACTTCTGGTGATTACAGCTCCCACGGCTTCTCTCTTAGGCTCGCTTTGCACCCTCTTTGCAGCTTTCCTCTGATGATCCACGTTCCTGGCTTTTCTAAACTTCTGAGGTCTGCAGGGCACCTTTTGTTTCGCAGCTTCACACACTGCGCTCTCAGGGGTACACTGCCTGGCCTCCCAGGCCTTCTGAAGTCTGGGTGGAAGCCTCTTTAACCTCAGAACTCTTGCATTTTCCTTGCACCTAAAACCAGGGCCACGTGGAGGATGCCAAGGTCTGTCGCCACCTGGAGCAGTAGCCAAACCTTCCTCTTTCTTGGCCTTAGGGGTTGAATGCCTGGATTGCTGGGCACACTGAATCCAATGCTGAGGAGCAAATTCTCCATGCCACAACCATTCTAGAACCTGGTGTGGCCACTGCCTCCATTCTGGAACATGGCGCTCTTTGGCTTCTTTCTCAAGACAAAGTCTCTCACCTTTATAGTTTTGAGGCTACGAAGGGTGGAGACTTGCTGCTTCTTGTGATACCCTCACACAATCTTTTCCATTCTCTTGTTCCTTCTCAGCAATAGAGATCTCCTCGTCTTATTTTTGCAGTCCACAGCTTTATTAGAGCTTCCTTTCTGGCCAAACTCACAACATTTTCAATGATCCTACTGGGCTCTTTGCTCTTGATTCTCAAAATAAATCTGACTAAAATCCCCCAACAATAGCCATCCCACTTCCCCAACATTCGACTGCCATGAAACTTCCTTTGCCAGATTAATCAGTTCATTGCTCCTCTTAATCTCAGTCTTAGGCAAAGTCTCTGGACATGAGCAAAATGAAGACAAACTTTCTGCCAAGCCGTAACATACATCATCTGGAATCCAACAACCAGTGCAGTCTTTCCCAACAGAAACCTCCTGAACCTGGTCTTTACTGGCAGGATTTCTATCAGCCTTCTGGTCTTCTGAACTGTGACCAGAATATCCCAGACAGAATAGCCAAAGTTGTTCTAGCGCATATCTTTCAGGCAACATCTCCAAACCTTTCCAAACTCTTCCCACAAGCGATTTCCAAAGGCTCTTGAAACACATGGTCAGGTATAGTAACAGCAACAATCCCACTACGCTGGTACCAAAATCTGTATCAGTCAGGTTTTACTAGAGAAACAGATACAACACAAGATATACAAATGTACAAGAACAAATTTGGCTTACAATGATCAGCTACAGGGTTAGATGAAGAAGTGTGCAGAGGGTGTCTGCACACTGGAGATGAAAGAGCCCAGGTCTGGGGCCTGGAACTCACTGCAGCATCTGTGCAAGCCCATATCAAGGGCTGCTGGGTCTGCAGTGAAATGTTGATGAATCTACGGTGGAGACCGGAGAGGCAACACCAGAAGCCTGAAGAGTCCCAGGCGGAACCCGGAAGCCAGGAGACTACCAAGCTGAAGATGGCGACTGGAGCTCCTCGGAAGAACCAGCAGCCGGTCCTTCCTCAAGTGTGACCCAGATGGGATTCGAACCCACAACGGCCCAGAGACTTCAAGAATGAATGTGCAGTTCACTCCACCAGGGAAAGAACCAAGACCTGCTGAGGTGCTTGCTGAAGGGCAAGAGAATACAAGATGGGTTGTGGAAGAAGGTAGTTCCAAATACCAGCTACAACCCTGTGATCAGCTACAGAAAAGAGGAGTGTAATTGTACTATTTCTCCCCTAATATGGTTCTAATATAATATAATGTTCATAGACTTACTACTGGTCCTTAGAGATTGAAAACTGTGTTATAATGTTCAAGTTATGAAATGATAAGAATAAGCATCGTCCAAGGAAAACTTACCTTCCATTTCGGTGAGGGAATTAGTGTGTTTACGTTTGTATGTAGGATAGTTATAACATGTTAGGCATAATTATAAGCATGTTTTTGTATCTGGAAACTGGTTTAAGGAAATGTGTCTGACTGCCAAGTTGACAAGGGGTGGAGTGTTATGGTTGATACATTGTGTCAACTTGGGGAGTCTAGAGGTTTGGCCGAGTGACTCAGCAGTTGTGCATCTTGGGGTGAAAAAGGACATGCCCTTACCTTTCTGGGTTGTTGTTTATTGTGTTAATTTGAGAAGTTTAGAAGGTTAACAATGTGACTCAGGAGGGAGCTAGGGGGCTTATTTGTATTCATCCTAAACCTGTGCAAGAGGAAGGCATGCAGAGGGTGTGGGTGTGGAGGACCACCCCCACCTCCCCAGAGCTGGTAGACTGTACGAAAAAGGAATTGAGGAAGGACTGGCTGTTGGTTCTTCGGAGGAGCTCTATCTTCACTTTGGTCCTCTCCTGGCTTCCGGTGCAGACTGTTCGGCTTCCGCCTGGGACTCTTCAGCCTTCTGCTGTTGCCTCTTCAGACTTCGTCTTAGATTCATCAGCAGTTTGTCACAGACCCAACAGCCCTTGATACGGACTTGCACAGACACTGAAGTGAGCTTCAGCCTGCAGGCCTGGGCTCTTCAATCTCCAGCGTGCAGACACCCTCTACACGCTTCCCCATCTAACACTGTAGCTGAGCATTGTAAGCCAAATTTGTAATTTCTTGTACATTTGTATATCTTGTGTTATATCTGTTTCTCTAGTAAACCCTGACTGATAGATACAATGGAATTTCTAGTTTTTCTATTTTGAGGATGGCAATTTGACAAAATATTTTGGGCTCTCATTCAACTCAAATCAAAGAACTTTCCTTTTCATTGAATGACTAAAAGAAGTATTCAGTCAAGTTTTCCAGAAAGAAGGGCATACTCTCCCACCAATATTCTCAATAAAACAATGGCAACAACAACAACAACATCAGAAAACTCTCAAACAAGTCTTTGAGATTTCTACGTAATGAGATATACCCAGTTCCCATTGCCAACGGGCAACCATCTGGCAATAGACTCTCTTTGTCAACCCAAATAGGTCAAAACTAGTCCTTAAACAGCAAAATCTCCTCATAATACTGGGGTACAGGACGCACTCTCCCAATACTTTTTCATGAAAAATCAGAAGCTGTAGTATTTATAAAACTTTTCATCCAAAAAATTGCAATGGTACCTTTCTCAGGAGAATAATGTGGGCAAGGCTGGGGGAGGTTTTAACAGTTCATGAGGGAAACACGAGGAGTAGGACAACTGAAGGAGCTCTACTTTTTACCTGGGTCAGACTATATTCAATTAATGCTTTTGCAAAAACAGTTTCATCCAATGGTGTTAATAAGTTCTGAAACAATTAAGGAAGAAGGAGAATAAATAGTTCACTCTTCTTTTCATTTAATAAATAAAGTGTCAGTGTCTACAATGTGTGAGCAAGTATATATAATGTTGTGGGCATGATATCACTATAAAGTAGGTTTTATATCAACAATGTGACATTTTCTAATAGAGTCACAAAATAGTCCAAGGGCCAAATAATCCTATCATTAACTAATGGATTTTCCAAGTTAGAATTGTTCAATCCAGTGATCACACATCCTCAGATAATGTTAAATTTAAAACGCTCCATATCCACTTGGAGTTAGTGTCCATTGTAAAGGAAAACTCAAATATAGTATATATGCATTATTTCAAAAAGTTATATTGGTAGAATCTATTATAAAAACAGCCAAAAGTCCCACCAGATATGGCAGGATAAGTACGGCTATTCACCTTCAGCTAAACCACAGTGGATTAGTTCAATATCAAATATCATGGCAGGAGGTATAGCCATTTCCTAAGTCTAGGGCTATAAACTATCTTGGAAATTGTAAAAATGATTCGGACACACATGACTGCACACATGCACACCCCAGCAAAAATATCTAGTCCTACTTGTTTGTGAGAAAAGAAAAGAAGAATTAGTAGCTAGGCTACTACATTTTTAGTAGCATAGTTTAATTTGTAACATTCTTGTCTATTTTTGATACAAATACTGACAGTTTACAAAAATGCAGCCAGGAACATAGCAGAGGGATTGAGAACTTCCTTTAAATTAAAAATACTTTAGGAAACAAAACATTCAGTAGTTTAAAAAGAGTAAGAAAATAAGACGGGAGGTGTGGTCAAATTTACAAATAAAAAGTACCAAAAAAGAATACAGCAAAAGTTGTCTTAAGGAATTATCATCATTTACAGTAAAGTCCACTTGCTATAGAAATGCATTTGAAGATAGATGAATAGTTTGGAGGTATACCAGGAAGGTAATATGACAGCCCCATAGCATGATAATATCAGGATTTCCACTGGGTTCAACCTTCAAAACACGATTCTACCTCCTTATTTCTTTCTCTGATAGACGTGCTGTTGTCCTTCTCAACTTGACACCCAAGCCCATCTCTTTAAACAATGCTTAATCTCCAAACAAACACAAAGAAATTACTATGCCTAACATAAGACAACTATCTTATACACAATCAAAAGTTCAATAATCCCATCCCCAAGGTCTCAACAGTCCCACCATTTTTGAAAAGGCCAAGTCTTTTCTTAATTGAAAGGCAGCCTCTTGCTATAAATGTCTGTAAAACTATAAAAACAAGTTACATAAAACCAAGGTACAATGGTACAGAGTAAACATTTACATTCCAAAAGGGAGGAGCAGGAGGAGCAGAGAAAACAAAAAAAAACTGGACCAAATCGAAAGTTAAACTCTGCAGAGCAAACAATTCCTGTGGCTCTGTATTTGTTAAGCAGGGCACACAGTGATATATGTGTTCTAGAGGGTTTGTCAGGTGCCATCACTATGTCCTTGCTGGTGGCCATGTACATAGCCTCTTCTTGGGCTGCTTCAGTAAACTGCCTGCAGTTTTACTTAGTAGGTGTTTAATGTTTCTAGACTCTCTGACTTCCACGTGTCCACTGCTACTTTGGCTTCCTTCCCACAGCTTCATGCACTGCTGTCTCAGGTTTCTCTGCCTGTCTTCTCAGGTCT
Source organism: Dinomys branickii (assembly GCA_004027595.1). NCBI lineage: Eukaryota > Metazoa > Chordata > Mammalia > Rodentia > Dinomyidae > Dinomys > Dinomys branickii. Next base: position 17,465 of record PVLD010018219.1, on the reverse strand, counting down.
TCCCTTGAGGTCTGGATGCAAGCCTCCCAGACTCTATAATTCTTGTATTCTTGATGCTTGTTAAAAATGAAACAAAACAAAATGAAACACAAAGCACAACAACAACAAAAAAAACCCTTAGTATCATAAGGATGATGCCAAGGTCTGCTTTCAGCAGGATAGCTAATCTTCCTTGAACCATGGCTGTAGTAGCCTCTGAGGGCCGGGATGGCTGAGAAGAGTGACTCAATCCTGGGGAACTAATTCCTGAACAGATCATTTTCAAGCCAGGAGGCACAAGGGCTTACTTCTCAAATAAGAACTGACCCTCACTCACCCTTGAGCCTCCAGTGGGTGGGTGGGGGTGGGTTTCTGAGATACCTCCAATTTATCTTTCTTCTTTCCCCTGTACAAACAATGTCATCCTTTTTTAATGGCACTGAACTCTTCAGCGACCATACCACCTTTGGCTCCCAACCTTCATGTTTCTCCTTAGTCAAAAATTTAAGATTTTCAGGTATTTCTGTCTGACTATTGCTCCTGATACTCACTTTGAACCTAGCTAAAACCAACAAGCAGTGCCCATACTACAGCATGCATGTTGAGATGACTTGAAATTTCCCTCACCAGATGAATTAGTCCACACTCTTTAATATCAGTCTCCTACAAAATTTTAGGGAATGGGCACAATGTAGACAATTTGTTTGCCAGTGTGTTGCCAATGAAGACCTTTTCCCCAACTGAAGCCTCTTATCCTGGCCTTTACTGTCCACATTTAGCATTCTTGTTTTCTGAACTCTACCCACAATCACCCATCAGGCTAAGCTTGTAGCATTCTAGGGCTTCTTTAGCCCATATATCTAAGCCATTTCATAATCTGCATATCAACCAGTTCCAAGTGTTCCCAAACTACATGGTTAGGGAGGGTCACAGCAAGTTCCCCTCTCATGAGACTTATTTTCATAATAGTCAGCTTTCCCAGTGGTGGACACACTACCTAACATCTACAACTTAAACTTTTCCTTTAGCTGTATAACATACTGATATGAAATCAAAACCACGATTTTTAATACACACTTTCTTTTTCTTCTCAACTGTCATGTCTGGAAAATCTGTTGTGGTAATTCAGAGATGTTAAAATATATTCTTTTCTAATTATGCCTTTAGGTTGTAGATGTAATTTTTTCTGGTGCAGCCTGATGAAAGAACTTCTAGGCAAGAAAAAAGGTGTACAGAGAGGTACAGTAGGTGCCCAGCTTTTATTATGCTGTTGAAACCTATGCTTATTTTGGAATTTGTAAAGTACAAGAACCCAAACCTGATTCCATATGCCAAGTGTATGCAGGTCAAACATTTCTTCCTGGAATCTACACAAAGCTTCTCCTATATTTTGGCTTTGTTTTTACTTGAATTTCTTTGGTATTGTAACTCTGTCTCTTACCTTTTATTTGTCCCTATCTTTCAGGGTTCCTATGCTTTGCGTGTAATAATGAAAATTCTCATGAATTCCAGTGACATTCTGTATCATTTCTAAAGGCAAAATAATTTTTAACCAATTTTATTATAAAATTGAACTTATCTAATTCAATCCATTACGAGTCTCACATTGATAAAATATTAGTCTATATTCCAAATCTTATTAATGTTTAAATAAAATAACTAGAAATGTACTTTTTCTGAGTCAGAGCACTATTTCCCATGGTTTTTAATATCTGTAATTTTATTTTTTAAAGACATTGATAACTTCATAGAAATTTCATTCTTTGTAGTGGAATCTCCACTAATTGAGACTGGAAAACACTTTTTCTGAGGTGACAGAACTGCACTGCTAAAATGACAATGTGTCAGTTCTACAGTGATGAAAAATTTCTTTATCCAGAAACTATTTGTAGCTCAGAGGAAGAATCTGTCAATCAAAAATATATCATGACCAATAAAAAAGTATAAGAAAGAGTCCACATTATTTTATGGGGAAATAGAAGTGATTTGCTTTCATGTACTAATTTATTCAATTGTGAGAAAAATTACTCTCAAAAGTTAAGTTTTTATCCAAAGAATGATGTTCCTCTCTGAAATTTTGTTTCTGTGTGAATAATTCATTGAATTAAGAGAAGGGAATGTAATCAAAATACCTAAAAAGGGTGTCAGCATGGAAACTAACCAAACAAATGAGTACTTTTTGAAGCCCTATATAGAGATAAGATGGTAGATAAATATAATTTATGTATAGCAATAAAAAGGAGAAAGTAGTACACATAAATAATGATTGTGGTAACAGTGACTTTAACCAACCAGGTACATAGAATTTTCATGATCTTAGGAAAATGTAAACTTACGCAAAAAATTCTTCATTACAGATTGCTTTCCCCTGGTCATCACAAACCTTGAAAATTAAATTAACTCCAAAATATTTGTTGAACACTGTATTTTTCTAATTTGTCAAACACAATAAAATATATTGAGGAGAAAAATCAAAAGAATTTGTGTCCCACATTTCTGGGATTTAACTTTTTGTGGTGAAAGACAGGCAGTCAAATGTATAAATAAAAAGAAAAACATATTCCTCTCAGGTTGCATTAAATGCTATCTAAAAATTTAACAGAGTAATGTGAGGTGGAAGAAACAGTTTTAAACTACATAGACAGGAAATCCTCTTGCAAGTGAAAATAAAATGATGCACTGTATTTAATTATGTATAGTTATTAAATAATTAAATCTTCACATCTATCTCATGAGCTAGGCAAGATTTCATTTCCAGCTGCCAGAAGAGGGAACACAGGCACAAGGATAAGGCAGGGATGTCTATTCTTCCATTTGGAATGAAAGATCACCTACATTAATATTATAAGTTCCAGGAAAGATGTGCACTCAAAACCTCCCATTGCACTTAGAAACGGAATTAGATATGACATAGGCATGAACCAGTTTCCTGAATCTGAGGAAATGAAGCCCAAATAGGACTTGACTTAGAATGAAACAGAAATGTGAGGGTGAGAGCAAACACTGTGAGAGAAGACCAATGTCAAAAACAGAGGAAGGAGAAAGCTTGGACTGAATGAATTAGAGTTACAATGGGGTGCTGTAGTGCTCACCCATGGATGTGTGTGATCCAGGAGTTGTAAGGAAGATGCTGGGAAATGACAGGTTGGACATGCAAATGGGAAAATGAAAAGGAATTGGTCTTAAAGCATCAAAGCAATACCTCAAGGTAAGTGAAGTTCAAGTCTGTACAGTATTATCCTATTCGCCACATGTTCTGTAAATAGCTCCTATGGTATCAGAATTTTCTTTTTGTATTTTAAAGAGAAAAAGCAATGATACAGAGTGTCTGTTGTACTTGATACAATGTGTCAGCTTGAAGAGTCTAAAAGCTTAACTAAGTGACTCAGCAATTCTACATCAGGTATAAAGGACACGCCCTTACTGCTCTAGGGTTTTGTTCATTGTGCCAACTTGAAAAATTTAAAAGTTCAACTAAGTGATTCAGTAAGAAGCCTATGTCCTTAATTTGTGGACATGTTCAGCTTGTGGAAGAGGAGGGCACTGAGAGGCTGTGGGCCTGGGCAGAGAGCTGATATACAATTTAAAGAGGCTTGTTCCTCCTGCCCCTTGTGCTGTTGCTGCTTTTGCTGTTTTATGCCTCCTTATACTGTTGCCTATGCTATGCCACCCTGCCTTGGAGCCTGCTAATTACGGACTGAAACCTCCACACACTGTGAGCTAAATCAACCCTTCCTTCCCTACTTTTGTGTGTTGGGTGTTTTGTCCCAGAAACAACACCAAAAAATAACCAAGGAAAAACTTGTTACCAGGAGTGGGGTTGTTGCTGTGAGGGATTCCAAATAAATAGCCTAATGATGCATATCAAAGTCCTACAAAAATCACAATACAAACCCCAACTTAGTATAAGAGAGCTTATAAAACTAGCAAAAAGTACAATTTATCCTAAAAATAATAATGCTATCTATGAAAGATATATAATTCTACTTAGAATTGATTTTAGCGTATTACACAATTATAGAAATCTGAGAAAGAAATAGAAAAAAAGATTAGAAAATTGAAATATATAACTTGTTTATGGTTTGGAGGAATTAATATTGTTAGAATGGCCACATCATAAAATCTAATTTATAGCTTTAATGCGACTCCTATTAAAATTCCAATAACATTCTTCAAAAAAGTAGAAAAAAATTCCTAAATTTTATATGGAACCAGAAGAAAAACAGAATAGTCAAAATAATTCTGAACAAAAAGAACAATACCAGAGATACTGACATATTACATTTCTAGTTATACCACAGTATTATGGTAACAGAAGTAACATGTTAATAGCACAAAAATAGACATAGTCCAGTGGAGTAGAAAAAAGAATGCAGAAACAGCCTCACCATTTGTATCCATCTTTTTTTGACAAAAGGGCAAAAATAATACTTGGAGAAAAGATGGTCTCTAAAAACTGGTGTCGTGAAAAATTTGCCAAAGGAACTGAATAAACACTGCTCAACAGAAGACCAATAACTGGCCATTAACACGTCAAAATGATGTCCAACACCTCTACGCATTAGAAAATGCTCATCAAAACAACTCTGCGATTCAGTCTTACCCCAGAGTGGCTTTCATTAGGAACACAAAAAGCAACAGAGTCTGTTGGGGCCGTGTGATTAAGTACTACTGTACATTGTTGGTAGGAAAATAAACTAGTGTGAACATTGTGGAAATCAGTTTAGCAATGCCTCACACAGGGTGGGCTGGGGATATAGTTCAGTCGCATAAGTGCCTGCCTGGCAAGTGCAAGGTTCTGAGTTTGATCCCTCGTTCCGCAAAAAAAAAAAAAAGAAAGCAAAAAATTAAGGACATGGTACTACTGTAATACATGTGTATCCATGTTGACTGCAATGCAGTTTGACAGTAGCTTAGCTCAGCAAATAGTTTAAAGGGCCAGTAAAAGATTATGTAATGTGACATCTATTTAAAGTACCATGTTATTCACTCAAGAAGAATGCAATCATGCTACATTTGTAGAAATGCTAAGTGAAATAGGTCAAAATTAGAAAGCTAAATAGCGCATGGTTTCTCATATATGAGAAATTTAAAACACAAGTAAATTTAGGGAAAGAATAAAAGGAGGTGTTAGGAAACTAGAAATCAGACTCTGGGAGGTAAAGAGGGTGTGAAGTTTATGGGAAAGGATTATTGGGGTTTAGAGTGATTGACCTGTGTTATATGCATATATTAACTCCTCAAAACGAACATCACTGTTTATTATATACATACATTAATTCAAAGCACCAAGGAAAACTTCAAAACCTTTTGCAGAACCCAGAAATACTATGTAAGTTGTTGAAGTATAGTAATTTCTTCTTCCACATAATGCAATTCAGAGTGTTTGAATTCATAGGCTACATTCAGAGTTACACATCAGGCATAATGCATCTTGAATGAAATCAAGGGCGGACACTGGCAGACATGTGAGCGGTCTTTCCAGAATGAGGCACTGTGCTCCTGACCTGAGTGGCAGAGCTGTATTACACTGCCCTGGTCTTTCTCTGAATGCAAGGTGAGGAGGACAAGTACACTTGGCCTGTGGGGAGTCTGAGGAAACATCGTTCTTGTAGTCTATCTCACGTATCACACATTAAAGATGGAAGACAATAAAAGTAGCTGCATCACATATAAATAATTATATCATATTTATTATAGGAACAGAGGAAGGTAAACTTATGTCAAAAGCTTATAAGAAGATACTTTGATAAATTGGCTCTAGGGAATAAAGTATGTTTATGGTATAAAGTTTGGTTTTAATAAATTTTAAACAAATTATGAACTACATGAAATAATGCGAAGATATATATGGTAGAATCATGGAAAAGAGCCAAGAAAAACAATACAGTTGGAAGATTTAATGTCATTTTTGTGAGAAATAAACTATGAAATGGACTTTTTAGCTAAAACAACTGAAGCACCAGCAATCAGACCATAGGTGAGAGTATTATAGGTTAGTCAGAAGAAGAAAGTAAATTTTAAAAATGAGCTTCAAAGGGAGCTTTCTTCTAAAAATAGGCATCAGAGATACAAAACACCCATAACTGATGTATTTGGAAAAAGACTAGGATAAATAGGAAAGAGATATTTAGAAGTAATGCAAGGGCCTGTCCTACAATGAAAGAAACAACTGAATAGTTTGATTCAAACCATTCACGGTGCTTCAGTGACTCAGAAAACATTTATAAAGATCACCGAGACAGACAGCTTCTGATAAATTCAATGATCTTCAGGTTTAAGGAAGAAAAACTGCAGGCATCAAGGGAAGACAAACATGAGGGCATTCGAGAAGGAAAATAAGATTATTTTAAATGTCAGAAACTTTAGATGACAGATGATAACATAGAAAAATCTAACATGTATGAAAAAGAAATGAAAATAACCACAAAGTCCTGTACAGCAGGTACAACAACCATGGTCCAAAACAAAATGAAAATGAGGGAAGGCAGCTTTCAACACCTCCTTCTTGAAAATGTATGGGTGAGTAATACGCAACCCTTCGTTGATTCTGGCATAATTAAAGAATAGCATCCAGCAGCACGTCAACTCCTCCGCTGCATGTAGCCTTTGCCTCCAGCCTGAAAGAGATTTGTGCTTGACCCTGAGGCAGGAGAAGACATAAGACTGACTGATTCCGATTTATAATGGTGAAATACGGGTACAATAATATCCTATAAGGCAAAACCTCAACCAATAACTATTGAGAAATATGAGTATATTTTGCCTTCCACTTTCCAACAGTGACTTTAGTCTATTTGTGTTTCTATAACAAAATACTACAGACCAGATCACTTATGGATAGAAATGTTTCTTAGGCAGCTCTGGACCCTGGGAGGACAATGATGCAAGCGGTCAGCTGTGGTGTCCGCAGAGCGCTAGTTTCACACCTGCACCTGGTGTCTGTCTACACATGGCAAAACACAGAAGCGCCAAAAAAGTGTCTTGAGAAAGGGAATGTCAGACATGCTCTGTCACGTTGTATGTTATCATGTGTGTGCTTAGATTAATAAAAATCACATGATGTATTCTTTATATGATTTACAAAGTTACATAAGTTATAAAAAAGTAAACAATTGTGAAGGTTTTTGGAAAATGAATGTCATCCACAAGCAATCGCTTCTTTATTATAAGTGTAAATGAAAATCTGCCTTCTATAATAAGCTGGGCCAATAGAGCTGTTTATATGTTCAATTTTAACCAGGTATGGAGAGAACTTAAGAAAATCTGGAAAGAGGGAGTTCAAGTGGTTTTTATTCAATGAAAAAATTTAAAATCCTGAAAGATGTTAAGTAGTTAAATAAGTCAACGTACCATTTTTAACTGGTTAACAACATACATTCTACTAACCTGTTAGAAATGAGTATGGTATTTTTGCTCAGAGAGGCCATATGTCAAGCCTCTTTCCTAAGAGCCTTAATCCATTCAATAGGAGCCTTCCTGAGTCCATTGCTTCCAGAAAAACCCCAGCTCTTAATGTTGTTACACCAAGGATTAAGTTTCAACACTGATTTTGGGGAAAGTACAAACGTACAAACAATAGGAAGGCTATTAATGGAACAATGATTCCTGTGACTTCTATTTTTCTTGCTTCCTTGTTTTCTTTTATTTTAAAGAGAGAAAAGCAATAAAAGAGGAGAAAAGAAGGAGGAGAAAAGAATATATATTCACAAGATACTAAGATAATTATACTACTAATTTCTATTAGTTTGTTGAAATTCACGTGACTTCTGAGAAGAGACTCCTGCAGGGAGGACAGACGTGCTTGATTCTAGCTGGGGTCTCGGATTGGGTTTCCTTGCTTCTTTCTGTCACTCCCCGTTTCAGTCATTCCCCCCTCTCTTGCCCACAATAGAGACCTGGACTGAAACAAACTTCACTGGTGTTTCCAACTTCTTGTAGCCCTTTGCTCAGTCTTTCTCCCCGCAGTTATCTCCTCCGTAACTTATACCCACCTGTGCTATTGCCTCCTTCTCTGCTTTGGGACACAGCCAGCGATCGAGCACAGATTTTGCAGGCAGCTCTTGCAAACTGATACAGTTATGATGCAGGAAAGAAGAATGTCTTGTGGGAAGTGAGAAGCAACTGAAACACAGCAAAAGCCTTTGAAACGGAAGACACAAGTGAGACGGTAAGGACGATCCTGAACTAGTTTAACATAAGGAGGATTTCAATATAAGATAAACTTCCATAGTTATTCCAAACTGCTTGTTTTCTTAATAGAGCTTTAGTGTCAGTGACAAAGACATTAATGAATTTAGTTTTCTTTGTGTTAGATAATAAAGTCACCCACAGTGGGCAAAGTTATAAACTCCTTAGACATGGTAAGTGGGCAATTTAACAGATTTCATCTAATTTGGAGATAAAAACTAAAACCTCCTAAAAATTGCTTGAAGATGTTGGAAATTATTTTAAGTTCTAGTGACATCCAACAAAGCAAGATTTTCATAAAGCCAGATTGAAAACATTGCACACAAAATAAAGCAATTCAATGTTTCATTAAAAAAAGAATACCAGCAGCAAATCCCTATAGCAGGAAAACCAAGTCCAACTATAGTTTTAATTACATTTTGGTAATGGACACATTGGATCATTTTCTAATTTTTAAAATTCTAACTCCATTCTCAATGAGGCTATAATTTGGGCAGCTGAGAAAGAACCAATTTTCTTAAAAAAAATTAGCACATAGGAAATACTTTGTTACTGTAGTGAGACTTGATAAGATTTCTTAAAGATCAATAAAATCAGCAAAATAAAACTGTCAAACATATTTAATGGTTTAATTCACTCTAAAACAAGTGAGGTTTTTATCCACTTAGTTAACAATATGTAATGGTTTAAATTACTCTGAACTAAGTTTTCTTATCCAATTAGTAATATGAGATATTTAATACCAAAGAATGGCTGCTGTTGGTACAAAAAGTTGCTTGGGCTTAAGGGGATCACAGTTCATTAACATTATAGATCTAAAAACCTAGTTTATCTTTTAATTGCAAGTTAAAGTCAAGTTAATTTTATATAAAATAAAGTCATTCATTTATAAGAATGTGATTAATATTTATATGTGTTTATTTCTTAAGAAATTAGTGTCATTTTTAGATTACAGTTTTTCTTTAAAATGTAAACTGTAGTTACTTTATTGTAAACTTGATTGATTTTTAAACTGTTGATTTTATTTGAGAATGTTATCAGTTTTTCATTAAACAAGTTTGTAAATTTGTCAAGAAAATATTCCATAATATTTAAAGAGTTCATGTAAATTCAGCAAATCAAACCAACAAGTGTAATAAAAGTTGTTTGCTAAAATATTCACTATGGATTTTCAAAAACATCTATCGTCAGTATTAAAGTGATCAATTTGAAACACATTCTATACTTCTACTAAGTTTTTTATACTCGGAAATTTCAGTGATAATTTTTCAAGTTATCCTAGTGAGCCAAATGCTTTCAAATGAACAATGAACTTCAAATGTACAGATTATGCTTAACTTAACAAAGATTGTTACATTCTAGATTTCTTCCATTTCAAATATCTGGAGTTACTGCGGTGACTAATTAGATCCAGGCTGTGGATGGTCTCAGGTAGCCTGAGGTCAGGAGGGGCCACTGCACACCTTGAGGTGAGTACGCGGGTGCCTACTGCGGAGCTACTTTCAGTATTGAAGACCAGAGGCATCCGCATTGCTCAGTCTTTTTGACATTACATCAGCACTGATTTCTGAACACTCATTTTCCCCTTCAGGATAGTGCCTAACTTTTCATAGGATTAGATATAATTCTGCATACACTTTCAGATGACTAATTTTAAAATCTATTGCGATTTGTTGTGATTCTGCATCACACTACAAATATTTGGCAACATTAAATGATATACTTTAGTGGCATAGCCTTGAATCTGAATAGCTCTTAAAACTCCATCTGACTGTCCTTTAACACTTCTGATAGCAGGAAAATCATACAGCAAATAGTTGTAGAAATATAAAATCAATTTCTCTCTTTATGTTCATCTAAACCATACCAAATCATTTCTGAATCACTTGGGACATGCAATTTCGATTCTCCCTCAGAAAAATTTAGTGCAATAATGTATATCCCTGTGTAAACTTCAGAAGAAAAAAGTGAAGGCATAGCATTTTTCAAAAGAAAATTTGAGTAGCCTCTCTACTTACATAATTCAATCAATTGTGTCTATGCAGGATCTCTGACGAATGTAAACAAGTGTACACGACTGTACTTGCATATGGGAAAGGCAATTCCTGAAGCTGTGTGGAGATAAGTGTGTGTGATGGTACAGGGAGGGCGGAAACTCCACGGCCGGGTGCAGAGGGACAGGCATGAGAAAATGCACTGTACCACGTTTGCACGATTGTGAAAGATTTGGCAGGCGTTTAGGGACAGAAAATGTTGAGAAAAAGTGTGAAAAATGGGTGTTTGACAGTGAAGCTTTGTTTTTTTTTTTGGCTGGAATTAAAGATTTGTCAGACTGTCATTTTATTCTGTGTTTTTTGTGAAAGTACAAATTCTACCCCTTGAAAAGTCCTTGGTGAAAGGAATTGGGCAGGAAGGAAGGCAGGCAGGCAGGAAGGAAGGTACAAAGAACGGTAGGAAAAAATTGGAAAAGAAAAGAAAGGGTGGGCAGGAGAGGGGGAGGAAGGAATAAAGGAAGGATGAGAGGCGGTCAGGAATAAAGGAAAGAAGGTAGAAAGAGAGAGGCACCGGCGCCTAATGTAACGTAGACATTGCACAACAGGCACAGTAGCTATTAAACACGCGACTTGGAGCTCAGAAGTGGGTTCTCCATTAAAGAGAATAACGTGGAGATCAACCCAAGTGTGAACTGCTGCAGTTTCTAGGTATTTACACCATACAGTGTAAAGAGAATGTTAAAACATGGAGATAAATACGTGAAGTGAAGGAACAAGAGGCTGAACCTATTAAAAAGAAACTAAAACAGAAGAAAATACCAGCCATGAATGATTCAGTGGAAACCAAGAAAGGAAGAGTCCGTATTCCATCTATTCTGCAACTTAACAGATTGCGTCTTCCACTCCACAGCGAGACAGATGGACGACTTCCAAGAATTTCCACCTTCTGTCTCTGCACCCCACTCACTGGTCCTGCTGCTGTGCCATGTTTCCTAAAGAAATAAGGCTATGACCTTTATTTTTATATGATACATGGTATATCTGTATATAAAACATATATTATATGTATTCAACAACATGTCTGCAAATTACTGTTCCCCTTTGTCTTTCCTCCTCCTTATCTCCTTCTGTAGTGCGGTATTAATGCTTCTGTTTACCTTCTGCTCCTGTAGCTATGAATTCTTATTGTCTTATGACTTTTCTCTTTTTTGCAACGAAAAGACATTGACAAGTTCAAAAGGGTTGTTAAATATTTTATCAAAATATCAAAAGAACCTGTGTGAGTTTACAACATACACTTGCCTTTATCAAGAAACAGATGAAAATAGTAAATAATTAAGGAATTATGTAATATATTTTTAAGTATAAATTTTAAAGCACAAAGGCATAAAAATATCTCTGAATGCTTATGATGGAAATTAATGAGAATTTGCATGAATTTGAGTAGAAAAAAAACTCATGGGAGGAAGACAAGTGTTTAGACCATAGGTAGAAATGCAACTGTGATCTCACCACATGAGAGAAAATTGTGTAATCATATTATAGGGCAATACATGTTAATATAATTGCATTTGCCTGTATCACAATTTGTGCAGTTAATATTCTGCAGTATGACATGATGATATTGTCATCTTAAAAAATAAATGTATAGCATCAAACACTGAACTTTAATAATGCATATTCTTGGGAAGAAAATGGGATTAGTCCTTTTTACACTGTAAATGACTAAGAAAGTACTCTAATTATAAATTCAACATGTGGAATAGGCATAGTTCTATTAAGCGAATGTCTAAGATGCTTTCATGTATGTGGTAAATTATTTAAAATTAAGGGTTATGTAAACCTTGAGTCATTGCCAAGCATTTCCAGCTATGAGTGTTGATTAAAAAGGCACTGAGTGAATATTTGATTTTGACAACACCAATTTGCACAATTTACATTGTCACCTTTTAGACTTAAGAAAAGTACACGTGTTAATTTCAATTCTTTGGCTTTATCTTCTCATAATCTAGGGGAAAGTATTTTTAAATTATTAATGACAGCTTCTTCTGAATTCTATTTTGACATGATCTTTGAGAGATTGTACTGTCATAATATTCCTTTAGACAGTAGATAATGTATCAATTATTCATGTCACTATTATGTGGAAGATGGTCCTGAAGAGAACAATAACACCTAGTAATAATGCCAACTAGAACTGTGTTTCTTACACTCAAGATGTATGTAAAAGTATTTCACAAGTAGCTGTCACTTTTGTTATGATATTTAAATATATAACACACATATATATATGTATATAGTTTTACTTTCTGTGTGTGAATGGTTTTTAAAATTATAAAATTAAAATAAATTTTTGCAATTTCTTAGCAATCCATATAGACAGTAGGGTCTTAGTCAATATGTAAAACAAAATTTCAGTGTGAAATGTTAGTTAAAATTAATTTCCATTATGTTTTCTTTTTTATTTTAAAGAGAATTTTAAAAAAGAACAATAGCAAAATGTCAATAATATAGGAAAGAAAGAAGGAAGGGAAAAAATATATATGTATACAGAAGGAGAGCTGGGATAACCCTACCTCTGATGTCTACTGGTTTATTGAAAGGAACAGTTAACACTTTATTTATGTATTTTTGTTCAATTTTGCATGCTTATATCTGGTGATTTGACCAACTAATTTGAAGATGACAATATGCAATTTAACAACCATTGTTGAATTCTTATCATCTTGTGTGGTGAAAGTCTGGATCATTTATACTGTTTTGTTTTTATTTTTCATTCTCTTTCATTTCCGTTACTGTATTCTCTTTGAATATCTCAAAGATGTTCAGTGCTCAGTGATGTATTAAATAACCAACAAACACTCATATCAATCAGGAATAGTACTCTTTAATAATGCTAAAATTTTGAACATATTTTCAATCTTGAAGTATAAATATTAGGATTTGGTAAGAAAGGTTAGGAAGGGAGTGATATCTTCCCTGATTTAAAAATGGTCCAATTTATTTTACCAAAAATTATTCTCAAGGCCATGCACACATGTTTAAATATCACACTGTTTTGCTTGTATGAGAAACCCCAAGAGTAAATAAGGACCTAAGCGGGGGCTAGATATTGGGAAGCAGGAAGAAAATGTTTAAAGAGGGAGGGAGAGAGTGAAGGGAAGGAGGAGAATGGATTGAAAAACTAAAAATGAATGGAAGGGAATCAGCAAAAACAAAGTTGTCTGCTAAGAGGGAAAAGATTGAAGGGAAGGAAGGGAGGCAAGTGGGAAAGGTAGGTAAGATGGGTGGTGTCTGGGTACAAATTCCCTGTGATCAATGTGATCGTCATGATTGTCGAAACTGTACCATATAAAATTAAGTTTTTAGAAAAGCTGGGTGTGGTGTTTCACATTAATAATCCCGGTATTCTTGGAGCAAAAGCAGAAATAGGAAGTTCAAGCCAAGTTTGAGAAATCTGGCGAGGCCTCGTTTCAAAGTAAAGAACAGAAATGGGTGGGGACAGAGCTCAGTGTGAAAGTGTAAGATTCTATTCTCCGTACTGAAAAAAAAAACTTCTAGTACCAAAGGTTAAGTAGACTAAATGGGTTTTCACTTAATTATATTTAAGTTTTATTTTCCAAAATATCATTAGTAACAACACACATTCTTGTTATCTTAATTTAATTTTGAGCTAGGTGTGTATATTTGAATTTCCAAATAGTAGATTATTCCATGAGGCAGTTCTTCAATAGCTTTAAGCATTCCCCAATATTACATTGTGAATCACAATATCTACATTACAGAGATATTTCTCATGCGGTTTTGAAGGGTGCTGCCCTGGATAGTCAAACCGGGGCATTTACACTAAGCTACATCCCCAGAATTTTTTATTTTATTTACCATTTTTACTTTAAGGCAGACACTTTTCTAAGTAACTAAGTGGCCCAGATTGGGTTTGAATTTACACTTCTCCCATCTCAGCCACCCAGAGGGCCAGGATTACAGGCAGATGTTACTGTGTCCAGCGCTCAGGCTTATCTTCTCTAAATTGTTTCATGTGGTTATGTTGCAAACTGTATTTGACATAACATTCACCTGAGAAGATTACGGAACTGAAAAATATCAAATGAAATGGAAAGAATATCACAGGATATCTTACACAGTCTCTGGAGAATTGACTACATAAATTTGTATATTGTTCAATTAACCCTCAGAAAGCCTAGGTCGACTGTTGACCAACTTTATTATCGTTCTACTAGGAGATTTTGAAAAACATTCATCGCACAGGTGGGTTCATATTTATGAGCTCCAGACCTCATGTTCTAGCCTTATTATCAGCTGCTCTAATGAAAATTCTTGCTCTTCCGAATTTTAGTTCTGTGTGCCATAAGTTTTTATCATTGGTATCCATACTGTAATTGGGTCACAGCGTCAGTTTTTAAAACAATTAGGAGGTACATTTATTTGATATCTGAAATTTTGTTTCTTTTCCCCCCAACCATGAATATTTTTAAATTTTATTTTACAAAGTTTTCCTCATAGTTTGATAAAAAATATATAAACAAAAACAAAAACAAACAAACAAAATCTTTGCTCCTTCTCACAATACTATATTCCAAAACTTTAAGCATTTTAGTCTCTGGTTATGTGACACTAATCAGTGTATGGAGCTTCCTCAGCCCCCCAGGTTTCAGTTATTAACCCAGGCAATCTCTGTGTTTTGCTTTCTTCTCTCCAATCAAAATTATACTGTATGGCCCATTATTTAAATATTTTTATTGATATTTTCAGGGAGAATATTTTTCCCTTCCCTCTGATGAAAAAAGATTTTCAAGGAAGTCGTGTGCTGTACATCTCTATACAGACAACCAAGTACTCCAGATAAGAATCATATACGAACTATTTGGTAATAGAACTTACTTGTAATCGTCATTACCATCAACAACAGAAGATGCTCATGTTTTACAGTAAATGTTCTTAATATGTTTTGGAGGCAGAGCCAGCCATATTTCTGTTAAGAAAATTGCAAATGAAAATTCAGTAAGTCAAAGCCATGTTTTAATTTTCAATTTCACTTCTATTGAGCTTGCTCTTGAATAAACCAGATCCATTCAGAAATTTCTCAGTAGAATTCATTATTTTCTCTAGAGAGAAAAATAGCCAAGAAAAAGAAAAAAGAGAAAAAAAAGGAGAGAAAGAAACAAAGAAAAGATTAAACAAACATACAAACATACAGACAAACATGATAGGATCATATATGGGTTAATTTCTCGGAGGCTGGAGGTACAGCTCAGTGGGCTAAGTGCTTGCCGCTAAGCACTAAGGCCCTGAGTTCGATCCCCGGTCCCGGAAAAAAAAATTTTTTTTTCTCTAGCATAAGACATACCAAAACTTACATATATTTGGACAGAGAAAACATACATTTTTTCCAGAAATGAATTCAAGAGTAAATTAATCACAGTTTCGTATTTTTTCTTTTGGCATAGTTTATTTTATTGAAGGTGTTAATTTTCTTTCTCTCTTTTTCTTTCTATCTTGCTTTCTCTCTCTTTTTTCTTTCATCTGACAATTGAAAGAGCTCTAATGAGCATTAGGATGCAGATATTTCTTCTAATATTAACTTAATTCCTTTTGCATATGGACCGGGGATGGGACAGCTGGTCACATAGTCATTCTATCTTTAGTGTTTTGTGGAACCTCTATACATTTTTAGACAATGTCTGTAATAATTTACCCATGACCAACAGAGCCCAACAGTTCCCTATCTTGTACTTTTTAAAAGCTAGAAGAAAGTATTTTGAACATTTAAAAAAAAAGAAATTGAGACAATAGATATGTTTAACTGATTTGAATGTTATCATGATATATATGTGTCAAAACAGGACATAGTACCTCATAAATACATAAAGCTCTCATGTACCAGTTAAAATCTTTAAAAAGAGTATTGTGTGAGGAGAGTGTGAGAAATAGGATTTGTGACCACAGAAAACAAAGCTGAAACAGCAAGAAACTTAAAAGCCTTATATTTTATTTCAATAGGAAGTATTATAAATAGGATTTTTCTGTTTAAAATCTATGTACTGTGGTTCAGTGTTCTTTAGATTTTGTCAATAGTCATAAAAAACCATAGTATCCAAGCTACACTTGTTTATATTACATTAGCATACTTTGTAAATATTTGGTCCCATAACAAAATGAATTATGCATTAAGAAAAGCTTTCTATTTAAATTATGAGCAATTTTTCATTCTTTCTAAATTTTATGAGATTCTAACCACTTATGAAACTTTACATTTGAGTGGTTTCATCAAAATGAGTTTTTTGATCATACTCTTCCAAAAATTCTAACACATTTGTGAAAGATCAAACACATCAAATACATTCAGTTTTATTGTCTGAGATTATGAATTTTACTATCTCTTCAGAATCAAACAGAATCATTAACATAAGTGAAGGTGAAAGACCTCTTTGAAAGTAATCTGAAACAATTGAATGAGGAAAAGATGTCTGAATACGTACTTTATTGTATTTCTCATTAAGGTATGCTTGCATTCATTGGATTATTCCAATTAGATTTTTGTTTGCACTTGAGTAGACACAGTGCAGCTTCACAAATTTGCATATTCTCCAGGGATAGACAAAGAATAGATCGTAATGATTCTCTATTCTCCCATGAGTTATTATTGTGTAGACACCGAGCTGTAAATGTGAAAGGCTTATTTGCTTATGAGAAATGATATATTCCTCACAGCAATACATTCTTCTTTCTCTGTCTTCATATCTCATTTTATTCTTTCTTTTCTATACCCAATTTTAATGGTGTATTTTCAACCTAGTAGGAAAAGAAATTTGAAGCAATATTCTTATGTTTATATTTTTTTTAATAAAAGCACAAAAACATATTAACAAACAGACACAAATTAGCATAAAAAATAGTACAATCAAAACTGATCTACAGACAAGGTGACATGTACTCACCAGTGGTTGTTGCTTTACCTATTGATATATTCGAAGTGTATGTATGAACACAGATACAGACATGCAAAATTGGTCAGACAATTAATCCTCTCAACAACAGAAAAACACAAAAAACAAAAAACCAAAGACAACAACAAAAAAAACAAAAAACCACCAATAGTTGCTGCTTTGCATATTGATATCTTCGAAGTGTGTGTTCAGGATAACACATACAGACATACAAGATTGATCAAATAACCCATCATCAATTATTCCTTAGCATTAAGTGATATAATACAATAGTAGAACCATGTTAGCCCTCCTGCATATATGTATATTCATATATACATACATACATTTTTGT
>PVLD010018218.1:0-39627 GCA_004027595.1 Dinomys branickii | reverse complement strand
TTCCTAACCATGAGCATGGTATGTTTTTCCATTTATTGAAATCCTCTTCAATCTCCTTTTTCAGAGTATTGTAGTTTTCACTGAATAAATCTTTCACATTCTTTGTTAGATTGATTCCTAAGTATTTCAATTTCTTGGTTGCTATTGTAAAGGGTATGGTTTCCTCAATTTCTCTCTCAGTCTGTTTGTTGTTGGTGTATAGGAATGCTATTGATTTTTGGGTGTTGACTTTGTATCTGGCTACGCTGCTGAATTTGTCAATTAATTCCAGGAGTTTTCTTGTGGAGTTTTTGGGGTCCTCCATGTATAGTATCATGTCATCTAAAAATAGTGACAGTTTGACTTCTTTCTTTCCTATCCTTATTCCTTTTATTTCTCTCTCTTGTCTGATTGTTCTGGCTAGTGCTTCCAGAACTATGTTGAACAGGAGTGGTGACAATGGACATCCTTGTCTTGTTCCTGACTTTAAAGTGAAGGTTTTCAGTTTATGTCCATTTAGTATGATGTTAGCTGTTGGTTTGTTGTAGATGGCTTTGATCAGATTGAGGTATAGGCCATATATTCCTATTTTTTCTACGGTTTTTAACATGAATGTATGCTGGACTTTATCGAAAGCCTTCTCTGCATCTATTGAGATGATCATGTGGTTTTTGTCTTTGACTGTATTAATATAGTGTATTACATTAATTGATTTGCGAATATTGAACCATCCCTGCATTCCTGGAATGAATTCTACCTGGTTGTGGTGTATAATTTTCCTTATGATTCGCTGTAATCTATTTGCCAGTATTCTGTTGAGTATTTTTGCATCTATGTTCATTAGAGAGATTGGCCTGTAGCTCTCTTTCTTGCTTGGGTCTCTCTCTGGTTTTGGTGTCAGTATAATACTTGCCTCCAGAAATGTGCTGGGGAGAGTCGCTTCCTTTTCGATATCATTGAAGAGTTTGAGGAGTGTTGGCATTAGATCTTCTTGAAATGTTTTATAGAATTCTGCTGTGAATCCATCAGGGCCTGGGCTTTTCTTTGTTGGTAAGTTTTTAATGACATTTTCAATCTCATTAATTGATATTGGGTTGTTCAGGATTTTGTTGGCTAGGGGTTTATCAATTTTATTTATTCTTTCAAAGAACCAACTCTTTGATTCATTAATTTTTTGTAGAGTTTTCTTCAACTCAATTGCATTAATTTCTGCCCTGAGTTTTACAATCTCCTCCCTTCTTTGGGCTCTTGGTTTGGCTTGTTGCTCTTTTTCTAAGAGTTTGAGGTGTATCATTAGGTTATTTATTTGCTCTCTTTCTATTTTCTTTGTATATGATTTCATTACTATAAATTTCCCTCTGAGGACTGCTTTCATTGCATCCCACAGATTCTGGTAGGTTGCACTTGCATTTTCATTTATTTGTAGGTAATTTTTAATTTCTTCTTTAACTTCTTGTGTGACCCATTGGTTATTAGGGGGTTGTTGTCTAATTTCCACGTGTTTATGTCGTTTTTGGAGTTCCCTTTGTCATTAATTTCTAATTTTATTGCACTGTGGTCCGATAATATGCATGGGATAATTTGAATTCTTTTGCATTTAGGTAGATATGCTCTATGGGCTAAAATGTGGTCTATTTTGGAGAAAGACCCATGTGCAGCTGAGAAAAATGTGCATTCTGATGTTGTGGGGTGGAACACTCTGTATACATCTACTAAGTCCATCTGTTCACACTTTTGGTTCAGGTCTGTTATTTCTTTGCTGAGTTTCTGTCCAGTTGACCTGTCTCTTTGCATCAGAGGGGTGTTTAGGTCCCCTATTACAATAGTGTTATTAATTTGATTTTTTACGTCTGTTAAGATTTGACTTGTAAAGTTAGGTGCTCCATGGTTTGGTGCATAAATGTTTAGGATTGTTACCTTTCCTCTTGCCGCTTTCCCCTAACTATTATGTAATGGCCTTCTTTATCTCTTTTGATTGTTTTTGGTTTGAAGTTTACATTGTTTGCAAACATAATAGCTACCTCTGCTTTTTTCTGGGGACCTGTTGCATGGAGAATTGTTTTCCAACCTTTAACTTTCAACCTGTAGATTTCCTTTTGAGTAAAATGTGTTCCCTGTATACAGCATATCGTTGGATTGTGTTCCTTAGTCCACTCTTCCAATCTTTTCCTTTTGACTTTTGAGTTGAGGCTATTAACATTAATGGTTATCATGGTTGTATGTTGGTTTATTCAAGTCATGTTATTTACTTGTTGTTTTTCTTCTTTTGCTGACTGTTTACTTTCTTGTTCTGTTTAAGGAGTTATTTCTATCGTTATTTTTGGAATTGTGGTCTCCTTTTTCTCTGTCTAGAATATCTTTTAGTGCTGTTTGCAATGCTGGTTTGGCACTCATGAAGTTCTTCAGTTGTTCTTTGTCGTGGAAATATTTTATTTCTACATTGAATTTGAGCGATAGTTTTGCAGGATACATCAGCGTGGGTTGGAAATTGTTTTGTCTCAGAATGTGTAATATCTCGCTCGAAGCTCTTCTTGATTTCATGGTTTCCGTTGAGAAGTCCGCTGTGATCCTGATGGGCTTTCCTTTATAGGTGATCTGTTTCATTTCTCTAGGAGCTTTTAATATTGTGTTCTTTTGCTGGATATCTGGGATCTTGACTATTATATGCCTGTGCGTGTTTTTCTTTGGGTTATGGATCATTGGGGTTCTATAGGCCTCGATTAACTGAACTTCAGTATCTTTTAGCTTGTTTGGGAAATTTTCAGCTATTATTTCAGCAAATATTCTTTTTATATCGTTTGTGAGGGCTCCTGCTGTTTCACACACTCCTATAACTCGAATATTGTTACGTTTTGCCTCATCTTGGAGCTGTTGGATTGACTTTTTTTGTGTCTTTGATGATATCACGAGATTCTTCCTTTCACGCTCATAAGCTGCCATGCTGTCTTCAAGTTCTGAAATTCTAACTTCGGTTTCATTTAAACGGTTTTGCATGCTTTCAGCGTTAGTTTTCAAATCCTGGCATTCTCTTTGGACCTGTTTCATTCTTGGTAATTCATTCCTAAATTGCTCTTGTAACGTTTCCATTTGTTTCCTATTTTCTTCTAGTCTTTTGTCTATTTCTTCTCTATGTGTACAGAACATTTCTTCCATCATTGTTTTCAGCTCGTTTTTTGTCTGAGAGATCATTGCAGGTATGTGGCTTATTTCTGCTTTGAGCTCTTTTATGGCCTGTTGGAGTTGTTTCATTTCGGATGCAATCGTTTCATAACTTGCAGTTATGTGGCTTCCTGGTTCCCCTGTATCCTCGCATTCAAAACTTGTTCTGGGTGGGGTTGAGTTTTGAGACTGCATTTTGTTCGTCTTTTTCCCATTTTTGGATATCAGGTTCAAAATGTGGAGCTATAGATTCCCCAGGCAGTTCAGCAGGCAAAGGTCTACTGCAGAGGCTGCTCCAATGATTCCTTCTCTTTGGGAGAATGTCCCTTAAGCTGTCTGCTGAGATTTCCACTTCTACTCCCTACCCTGAGACCTGGCTGGGGCGCATAAACAGCTCGCCGCCCCAGGGACCTTGCAGGCAGGGGGCCACTCAGGTGTTCCTCCCTGGGTGGAGTTCCTCCCCACATCAAAAATCCCATCAGGGTGCCCAGCCAGCTCTTGCGACCTGGGGATCCTGCAGTCAGTAAAGCTGCTCAGATGTCCCTCACTGGGCGGAGCTTCTTCCCGACTCAAAAAAATCGGTCAGGGCACCCAATCAACTCACCCTGGGATCGTGCAGACAGGAATGCCGCTCAGATGTATCTCCCTGGTTCGAGCTTCTTCCCGACTCAGAAATCCTGCTGTGGTGTTCACTTGGCTCACCCATTCGGAGATCCGTGCTGGCAGGAGATCCTGGCGCTCCCTGGCGCTTTTCTGCCTCCTCGGCTTTCTTGCAGGAGCCGCTGACCACAGCTGCCACAGTTGCCGCGGCACCGGCTGCGAGGGCGGGGCTCTGAGCGGGATCCCGGACTGCTGCCCAGATTGGCACAGTCTGCCCAAGGAGTGCGTTCTCTGAGTTTGCTCTGCTCCACCGCCTCCAACAGATCCTAGCTACAGCTGCCTCCGAGCCAATCGGGTTCAGGAGCGGGGAGGGTCCATCCCGCCGCAATCGCTCTCGGTTGTACGCGGATTCAGCCGAGCTGCGGCGCAACAGTGCCAATCACCTCGGGCGCCCAGCTCTCAGGACCCGCCCACTTCTTGCTGCGGCTTATCCAGCCGGCCCTTTAATTTCCCACAGAGAGCAACAGGATCAGTTGGAATTTCACATCCACAGACCTGGCACCTGCGCACAAAGGATCGGTCTCTGGGAGAGTTTCCCTCTGCTGCTCACCTGGTCGCCATCTTCCCAGAAGTCCCTGAGTTGCATATTTGAGAGACTGTCTTCTCACTGTGCAACCTGAAGGTTGTCCCATTGAGTTGGATATAACTGGCACTGATCTACATATTTGCTGTCACCAATGAACAGAAGGGACAGTGGACTGGGAAATAAGATTTCCCTTCCCTTGGTGTTTTGCATAAAGAAATACAGCAGCTGGGTGAATTAGACCTTCCTAACATAAGGACTAGATGAAGGGGAAATCAGTATAGTTATGTCTGCATCTTATTGGTGGTGGCCATGGGAGAGGATCAGAAAGTAATTTTCCTATGTAGTTATGCTGAAATATACATATTTGTATATTTATGTTCACAATCTAAATTAACTACTTGTTCATAGTCCAGTATGTGTTTGTGTGCATGTGTATATACAATTTTGTCATTCAAAAGTCTGACTTAAAAAGGAAAAAAATACTCATGTGTTATTGATATGGGCTATCTGCTATCAAGAATCTGCACATTTTCAGCCAAAAAAAGTCATTTCTTACTCGCTACCTTCAATGGGTATAAGAACTCTGAAAAGAACGGCAGGTAGATTTGTCCGTACTACTTTCATTGTTGTTTTCCTCTCTTTCCCCAACATCCTTTCTTTGCCAAGTTGATTTGAGGTAAATGAAAAGCTTGTGTGATGTGACTCCACCATATATTGCAAGCCCTATCCTCAACTGCATGAAGAATGTGCCTCCATGATGCTGCTCCCCCACTGGGAAAGCATGCTGTTTACAATGGCAAGATCATGCAACAGAACCCTGACTGGGGCCTACTTTGGGCCCAGGGTCCCTGCTCAGCTGAAACCCAGCTTTGGCTGGCTCCCTCTTTTGCTAGGGAGTAAGACTTTGTCTTCATTCCACTGACTGAAAATCAGGTGCCTTTTTCATAAATGTCTCCTGAATCAAAAGGTGGGTATCCACTAAAATATGACTATCACTTGCTTGGTATTCTTGTTTCCATGCCTTGTCCTAAGCTCCAGTGCTTTGGAAAATAATATGCTTTCAGGGCAGGTGTGAGTTCATTTGGAAACCAACCCTACAGCTCAACTATCTCCACATCCTTGGATGCAGCCCTGAGAGTAGCAGGAGGCCTTCAGTTCACTGAAATTCAATGACTAGAAAGCCGGATGTCAGAGTGAGTGTGAGTCTATACCTCTGAAAGCTGATGCAATGAAAGATTTTTGAGTATTTCTTGCTGCTTCTCTGGTGGAGCAAAGCAAGAGAGGAGACCAAGTGCTTGGCATATAATGGATGCTTAATTAATATATGTTGAAATAAAAACAAAGAGAAGAATAAAGAAAGAAAGAAGGGAGGAAAGAAGCAAGGAAGGAAGGAAGGAAGGAAGGAAGGAAGGAAGGGAGGAGAAGAGAAGAGCAGAGCAGAGCAGAGCAGAGCAGAGCAGAGAAAAAGGATGAGTGACTCTTTGGCGTCATCCCTGCATGTTTCAGTATTATCTGAGCCTTGGCTAAAGTGGATCAACAGATCACGCCTATATCCTCAAATGCAACACTTCTCCTTTCAGGTTTTCAATGCATTTATCACATTACTTAGGTGATTCTACACATATAATTGAAGTACATCATCCCCAGAGCCCACAAGTGACACCAGTCACTGCAGGGCAAGTGCTCTAATTTCTTGAGGCACCTAGCTAATCTGAGTGACAGGGCCTCAGGACAACTTTCATATCTCAAATGAAGAATGACTGTGCTCATCAACAGCTGATGAGATCCTCATAGTGTCCTCCAGGGGTTTGTGGGTCACAACTAACCCCTAGGCATGCTGAGAAGTAGCTGGCACTTGAGACTTTCTCACTACCCTTTGGGAGCTTTGTATAATTGCCTATGACTCTTTCTGGCAAAGATTCTCAGTTCTGCCTTTCCCATCCTGTATGGGAATGGATCCAGGTTATCACCCTTCGGTATCCACAGAGGATTGGTCTAACACCCAACCCACCCACGAATACCAAAATATGTGGGTACTCTATTTCCTTATACAAAATGGCGTAGTCTTTGAATATAACCTATACATATGCTCCGATATATTTTAAATCATCTTTATATTACATAACTAATATATAAATGTAAATAGTTGTTAGACTTTACTATTTAGAGAATAACGCCAAGAACAAATCTATACATATTTAATACAGACACAACTGTCATAGGACTAACTATACAGTATCTGTCAGCAACAACATAACAATTCTTTTTTCTTTTAAAGAGGAAAAAATAACAAAATAACAACAACAAAAACAAAAATAAAACAATAAAAATGATACAGGATTCCAAAACAAGATGATAAGAATTAACAACGGTTGTTCATCCTCTGTTACTTAAATCCATACATATGAAACCTATGGATAGAGGGTTGATCATGATGAACACTTACTAGCTACCTTCATGAACACACCTCCTGCAATCCTTGCTCCACTGACATTACAGTCTGGTTAAGTATCTCTTAAAATGCAGCATTTCCTTTCCCTCCAGTGTAAATTATATCCAGAGCTCCTTCTAAAGGCTCTTTTGTATAAGCCACCTTGTGCTCCATCTAATAAGTTTTAAGCAGGTAAAATCAGATTACAAAGACCAAGAAAAGGACTGAAAGCAACACAGGCATCTTGAAGTAAGGTCAGGCTGTGGGAGTATATGTGAGAAGGGAGATCATTCTAAAGCATCTGCTTTCAGGGGGACTCGCCGAATACAGCAAAGGCGACAGTCCTTTGTGAGCACTTACCCAAACTGCTTTTCTGCCTCACATTTTTTAATTTTCAGTCTGTATCATCCTTTGGATACTTACTCAAATCATACTTGGGAAGGCAAAGAGACTTCATAGTCACCTTGTCTACCTTCCGTTTCCCTATAGAAATCCTTAATATATCCAACAGGCAGCTAGCCAGTCTTGTTTTATAATCCAACTCACAACCTTCCAAACACGTCTGATCACCAAGGGCACTGCAAAACACAGCTCTCCCAACTGCACAAAGCTGAAATCAGAATGTAAAGAGACAGGGTCTCTGGGAATCTAGGTTTTCAACAAGCATGCCTGGTCAGTCTTACAATTAACCAGGTTTGTTATGTGCATGGTGCGGTAGTTCTTGACCGTGATTGTGTATTTATATCCGTTAGGAAGCTTTAAAAATATGTCAGTGATAAGCCTTCAACCCTAGATATTCTTACTTAATTGGCTGGAATCCCAGGCAGTATAATTTTTTAAAGCTCCCAACTGCCTCTGATGGGCAGCCAGAATTGAGAGCCACTATCACAGATTTTCAAACTAGAAAGAGCTCTTTGAGGTCAGTAACCAAGAACCCTATATATACTTCCTCGTACCCCTCACTGTACCCTGCCACCAGTTGACCAACATACTGAAAACTGCTAGAGCAATCTGATTTAACCAGTTTGTTCACATGTCGAGTAGACAACGTAATCTCCCAATTGTATTAAGAAGCTTATGTACTTTTACCTAGCAAGAGGCCAGACTAAGGCAGGATACAAATTGCTATGACTTCTCACAGCTTAGATGCCCCAACATATTTCCAGCCCTTTCAGACTAACCAACTTAAACAAGCCCAGAATCCTCCCTATGGGCTTCTGCCCATACCCACCCTGCTCACCATTCTACTCACATTGTACAGCACGGTGGTCCACCCTTCCATGGTAATGCACTGGAAGACAGTCAGCACAGCAAAAAGGATGTTATCAAACTGGGTGATCCCATCATTGGGGCCGATCCAGTCTTTGCATTCGTAACCAGCTGGACAGCCTTGCACACCACATGGGTGTGGGGGATCAAATCCTTCTAGAATACCTGCAGACACATTTGGAAGGAGTAGGGGAAAAGCAGATGGTGCTTAGCATAAGTAGAAATAACCCCAGGAAACCACAAGCAAGCAACTCTATTGTTGGAGACAGAAAACTGCCTGTCTCAAGCCTCCTTCTTCTCTCTGGCCATTCTGCACCTCCTAATATACATACTATGTATTCAACCCGAAGTTTCCCAGTCTCTTCTGAAAATGAGGCGTCTCCTCCATGTGGCCATTCATTTCTGAGGGCCCAAAACTCTACCCTAACTTTTAGTAAATTTATAGAACTGAATGGCATGGAAAACTATGAAGTGAAGGCAGAACCTTGCTGATTGCCTAACTTAAGATTCCAGGATAAATGCTGAGTTCTCTCTGGGATTCTCTGGGACAGTTTCAAGCTACTGGGTCTTAACCTTTTGTTTTTCTGGCATAGATTTCTGGTTTTTAATAAAAGGTGTTGAAGATTCTTTCCATAAGAACATGGTACCTAGTTGGGATTTTTCAACCTGTCCCCCACTCTCTTTCCTCCTAGGAAAGAACAAATAAGAAGAAAAGATGAGAATGTGGGGCTTGTACACTACATCTATCTCCCAAGAATACTCACTAAGCCAAGCTTGGAGCTCCCTCAGCTCTTCCATACTATGCTGTCAAAATAGACAGCAAGGAGATCATGAAATGGCATGGGAGGAAATGTCTCCATACACACAGTGGGACCCAAGTCTAACTCTGGTCCCTTGGGTCTCTCTGGCCTGTGAGCTAAAGATGCCATTTATAAAAGGTATTTATACAGACAGATGGCTCTTGACATTCATTCTGACAGCCATCTACCATAGTGGCACTGAGATCACCTACTTGAAATATTCCAAATAAAAACCTGAAAGGTTATTTTCTTTGCAATGTCAGTGTCAAGCAGGCATCCTCAAGCTGGTTGTGCCTCAAAAGGCTGCAATTAAGAAGTTCCTGATTCTAATTCTGGTGTAAGATAGGACATACTTTCCAACCAGGCTTAAAAATGGCCCAAACTTACCCCCATTATCAGAAGAGAGGGGAAGGGAAAAAGCAAAAGGCAGAAAATAGTGACCTTACCTGAATTATTCATGAAGCAAGCACGATGTAATTTCCCACTATAGAATTCCAAGCCAATGATAGCAAACATCAGGATGGCAAAGAAGAGCAGAAGGCCAATCTGCAGAAGAGGCACCATGGCCTTCATGATGGACTTCAACACAATCTGCAGGCCTAGATGGAGAAAAGAGAATGACATGGAATCTTCACTCAGTACTCCATGACAGGGCGCAGTCTGTTCACCCTGACACAGGCGGGGGGCGGGGAGGGTGGTGGGAGGTTGTAGGGAGACACTGGTCGTAAGATGACAACAGATAATCAGGACAGGTCAAGCCAAACCAAAGCCATAATTTCCTCCTCCTCTTCCCATTTCCTTCCTCCTCATCAGTCCCTGACCAGTTACATACTTATTACCTTTCCTCCATTTCATCCATGCTATCTTCTGGACTCGTCTTATAGATTAAATTTAGATTAATTAATTAATTTAGAAGGTGTTCCTTTCCTACAGGAAATTAGACCTACCCTTGCTCAGCTATAAATCTTCTGAGTGCATGGACACAGCCTATCTTTTCTGCTACAATCTCTGACCAGTTCTCCTATCCACTGTGGGAAGAACACAACTGGGGCAACCACTATTCAGAAAACATCATGGCTTTTGACCCAGACATTGTCCTTCTAGAACTTCTAGCCTAGGAAAATGATCAGAGATTTTAATAAAGACTTAAGTAAAAAAGATACTTATTGCAGTACTCTTTGTTGTTGAAAAAAACTGGAAATAACTTTTATTTTTATGTTGCCCAGTCATATAAAAATCACTAAGTAAATCATGACACATATAAGAATTTTTAAAGTCACGAAAATAAAAAGCTTATTTCATCACGCAAAACTCAATAGACATGATGATTCCAAGTATTTAAATGCACAGAATAAGGAGTAGAAAGATAAAAGATGTACTAAAATGTCAATGAAAGTTATTTTTACACGATAGAATAGAGTGATTTTCAATTTCCTTTTGTTTTTCACTTTCCCAATTTTTATAAAGATTTTTCATTATCTTCTAAATCTAAATATTTAAATTTATATTTTAAAGTGAAATGTTATGCCTAATTGCTACATCTCCACTATTCTTTACCAGTGGTGCTTCTTCCTAGGAGGAACTGTGTCTTGTTTGTTTTTCTGCACTAGGTATCAAACACGTGGCCTTGTGCATGCTAAGCAAGTGCTCTACCACTGAGCTACACCTAGCCTAGTTTCATCCCCAACTGTGGATCTGCTGAAACACATCAGTAAAGCTATTAGCAGAGCAGAGAGTCAAAAGTAAATGCTCACTAGGAATCCCTGACACGAGCTTCAAGGGCCTTAGCACGCGCACTGCCCGGAGGGTCCTCAGGTCCACGTGGGTGTTGAAATGGGTTCCCGCAGTGGCCAGGATGCTGCAGATGGAGACACAGAAGAGTAAAGTTTACCACTGTCTGGAGCCTCAGGGGAGCTGAGCTGCGGCAGGCTTGGCCTGGAAAGCACACCAAGCCTATGCCAGCTGTACGTGGGTGCACCTGAGCCAGCGTGAATCACCAGTGGTGATGAGTGGAGTTAAAATTAGCCACTGGGTTTCACTCTGCAAAGAAGGAAACCTTATCGTCATACTAGAATCCCAGTCCCAACTCATGCACAGAATTCAAGGATCCCAGCATCCATCCCATTCCTTATCCTGGACCTTGCCCCTTGCCAAACTCCTTCCCTTCTTTCTACCCTAGTAAGTCCTCCCATTTTTTGATATCAAAGTTTTCATAGATTCTCCTGTCTCCTGTCTCCTTCAGGGAATTCTTCTGAATTAACTACAGTACAGCAGTAATTCACTCTTGTCCACCTTGATACTTAGAATTATTACTGAACAAATCAATCACACTGATGCTTATAATTGGGAGTAATCTCAGTGGTCCTCATATGTGATCAGTATTTTTATATTTCCAAGCACCCACTTACTTACCTGAATTGGGTTTCTTTGCTTCTGTTTTCCCACCTTCCATAGCCATAGCCAAAACACATACACACAGGAATGAAAATCTACACAAACTGTATTACATTGTATATGCCAAATACATTGTCTTTAGGAGACTATTTATTGCACATAATCCTGTGCAGATACTTTGGGGAGACAAGGACACATATATACTTTTGAATGATACAACAGCAAATTTGTAAGAGTAAAAATTGGGTTTAGGTCATAATTCAACTAGAGAACTGGGCAACTTAATACAAGTCACTCAGTTTCTAGAAGCCTCTTTCTTCATCTACAAGACAGAGTATGAGTGAGGCATAGGGACGAGAACCACTGAACTCAGGAGGCTGAAGCAAGGGGAATACCACAAGTTCAGAGCCAGCCTGGGCTACACAGTGAGTTTAAGGCCAGTCTTACCTACAAAATGTTACCCTGTCTCCAAAAACAAAAACAATTTAAGGCCAGTCTTAACTACAAAATGTTACTCTGTCTCCAAAAAACAAAAACAAACACAAACCAAAAAATTAGAGTACAGTGGCCTAGTTATAGAAATAAAATGATATGCATATTGAGTGTTATTTAAATTAAATGTGCAAAACTGGTGTTGTTTGTGGCACAAAGATTTCTAATATTAATTTAACATAATATTAATTTAAAATTTGCTAGCCTAAGTCTTTATTCTATGAGATAACACTGTTTATCTCTCCTAACCTCTCCAGGACTAGGTGAGCTATAGAGATCCATTGGGAAATGAGTTATTCATAAAACTGGCTTTTCTATTGTACTCAAAAGATGGCAAGAATGGTTTATTTCACTTACATGTTTTTAGTGGAACCATGGTGAAATATTGCAAGTATAAAAGAAGATGCTTGGGCTGAGGATGTAGCTTAGCAGGACAAGTACCTGCTTGGCAAGTACAAGGTCCTGAGTTCAATTCCCAGTACCAAAAAATAAGAAGATACTTAAAGTCTCAGTATCTGACATGTCATCAATACTGGAAAGAGAACTGTATGAAAGATTTATGCCCAGTGGCTCTGAGAAGCAGATGCAGGATCAACAGGTACCAATAATGCAGATAAGGAACAAGATAATCTAACAGTGACTGGGAACAAGCAGTGTTGACCACGAACATGACACAACACATGTCCCAACCTCAGCAGAATTCAAAGACACACTGCAGAGCCACTAGGAAGTAGAGAAGGGGCCTACACTGGATTAAAAATTCTTTCAGTACCCACTGGAGAATCTTTTCAACTTTAAGATTCTATAATTCTACATTCATGCTACTTCAAAATAAGAAGAAAAGAAACCTTTGCACTTGTAAGGAACTTCTGGGGCCGCACAAGCTTTCCAAGTTTTTTCCCCTCCCCCGACTCAAACTCCCACACCATCATCTGAAAGGAGTGACTTAGAGGCTCAAGTCCCTGGCACTGCTTTGACTCCACCTTCCAAGACCAAAGAAAGAAGTTAGGTTGGGGGTGGGGAAATCATTTCTAATAAACAGGGAAAAACTGAAAGAGAAAAAAGAATAAGGAATAACATAGAAGCAGAACCAAAAAAAAAATAGGACAAAAGTGTTTGGGGTTTTGGGTTTTTGTGGTTTTTTTTTTTTTTTGTATTTATTTTCATTTTTGTAAAAGACACAGAAGCGAGCTCAATGAGGAGAAGACTCAAGGATAGGCATAGTGGTAGCCATAGGAAAATGCAGTCATTATTCTGCTTCCTCGTCGGATAAAGAGAAAGCTCCTAGCACTGAATCTCCTCTGCTGCCCAGGTGCAAGACTCTCCTTTCACTATGTCTTACAAACACAGTGTGAAGAATCTGCCCTGAACAGAAACTAGAGTTCTGTTTCCTAGGATACCCAGACACACATGAGATGTTCTTTTATATTACACAAAGAGCTTTTGGAAATGAAAATTTCCTCTCCAACCCTGAGTTTAACAGCTATGTTTCAGAACATGGAGGTAGAGGCAGAAGGATGGAATTAAAAAAGCAAAGAAGACTCAATGGTAGGGATAAAGCAAAAAAACAAAGTACAAGGAAAAGAGAATGAGATGATAGGAGAATGAGCAGTAAAAACATGGAGAAAGAGACAAGAAAGGAAATAAGAAGAAATAAAACTGGCAGGGAAGTAAATGTCACAGAAATGAGAACGCTCCCATGGGAAAGACAAGAAAACACCAAGCTAACCTAAGAGAGAAGCGGAAACACGATATGTGTTGCAGGGGCCTCATAGAGCCAGCCGCAAGAAACGTCCCTGCTCTTGTGTGGTAAAGCTCTTGGCTTAACCTACCTGCCCCTCAAACTCTCCCAAACCCAATCAAACTGCAACTAGGGTTATGTATCCTCTGGCCTTGTACTTTCTTGCCTCATAGAATTTTCCTTTCTCTAGCACAGGAGAGCTATCCTCTGGGCCTATCAGCCATTAGCTGCTCCCTAAATGCACTGCTCATAAAGTCCTTGAAGACAGGAATTACAATGGACTTTTAGAGGAGAAATGGGACGTTAGGGGAAGAAGATATTAAAATTGTGAGAAAAGGTCCTACTGTGTACTTCCATAAATTATATGCCAACCTCCATTACTACCCTCATTTGTCCTAGAGAAATTTTGCTTTCTCATCTGTTTCTCTCACTAGATCTGAAACTCCTCAGATAGAGATCCTGTCTGTGTTAGTTTTCTATCACTGTGAAAAAATGTCTGAGGTAAATAAACTTATAAGGAAGATTTATTTGGAGTCATTTCATCAGAGATTTTAGTCGAGTCACTTGGCTCCCATTGCTTTTGAGTCTGGGATAAGGCAGAATATCACGGGAGAAGTGTTTGGGAGAGGAAACTGCTAACCTCATGGTGTCCGGGAAGCAAAAAGAAAGAGAGGGGAAGGTCTGCGATCCAAAGGATATTCCCCAATGACATAACTCCCTTCCGTCAAATCCTACCTCCCAAAAGTTTTACCATACTCTAACAGCAGTACAGACTGGCAACCAAGCATTAAACCAAGGCTTTGGGCAACACTCAAGATCCAAACCATTAATACTATCATAATTATCTTTGTATTCTCCAAACCCAGCCACATGCCTGGCAAGTTAGAGATGCTTAATAAATAGTTGATGGATTGAACTTGAACTGTACTGATAAATTTAATAAATCTGTTGAAGCCGAGATCCAAAAGCTAGAGATACCATAGAAATCCTAACTTACTAAAGGGAAGAGTAAGAGAGCAAAGTTGGGATGAAACTCACACCTACAAATGTTTCAGCATATACAAGCACATGGGAAATCTATCATCCTGCATTTAGAGTCTAATGAGGGTCTTCTATTATACCTGTAACACTTCTGCTCCCAATCAGATCGCTCAGGACAGGATCTGCCCAGTCCTGAGTAGGACAGTTAGAGAAAGAAGGAAGGACAAAATTCAAAAGTTAGAGATTTACCTTCCAGTAAAACCTAACCATTAAAATATAGACAGTTTGGCAAAATTATACCAGATCCAAAGCAGGAGGCTAGAGGATAAGTAAGCAATAAGAAGTGGCCCTTGATAATCTAATAGAAATAGATATATAAAATAAATAATTATAAGACATCATAAGCATCATTACAGACATGCTGAGCTTCTACTTTTTCCCCAAAGCAGAGGATAGTTAGAAACCAAATTCAACCACCCACACAGACAGCCTCTCAGGCACACAGGCAAGCTCGGTAACTGCTGATAGCTCGACCTGACCTCTAGTCTTTTTTCACTCAGTTATCAGCAGGTAAGAAGAGGAAGACACAAGTTGGATGATGTGGCACAAGCCCTTCAGTCATAGCTTCCACTACCGTAGCCCAGCAGAACAAAGGATGGGAATGATAAGCGGAACAACTGGGGCCCAATCACCTTTCTCCAAGTCAGTCATCCAGGAGCTTCTCTAACGCTGTGCTCCTTTGGACATTGGGGTGTACCATAGCCTCCTTGTCTGTCCATCCATGTCTCAGTCTCTTTTCACAGGTGTGATCCATTGCTTACCTCCATGCTCCAAAACACCTTGAAGCATTGGGCTTAGGTTTAGGATTGCCAGATAAAACAGGTTGTCCAGTTAAAACTGAATGTCAGGTAAACAACAAACAATTTCTTAGTGCAGCGTTTATATAATGCATGGGATTTTCACCATTTGTCCAAAATCTGATATTGAAATTTACCTGGGCCTCTTGTATTTTTATTTGCTAAGTGTAGCAATTCTGCTAAGGTGGTACTATATTATGGATGCAGACTGCCCTCCAAAAGTCCATGTATTAGAGGTGTTGTCCCTGTACTATGGCACCATTGGGTGGTAGTTGAATCTTTAAGACTTGAAGCCCAATAGAAGGTATTAGGTCATCAGGGTGATCTCTTGAAGGGGATTATGAGACTTTTTCTTTTCTCTCTCTCTCTCTCTTTTCTTCTCAGCCACCATGAGATGAGCAGCTTGCTTTATTCATGACCCTACCATGATATACCTCCGTGCCACAGGTCCAAAAGTAATGGGGTCAACTGGCCATACATTGAAACTTCCAAAACTGTGAGCAAAAATAACCTGTTCCCTTTGTAAAATTTGATTACTGTAACAGAAAGCAGACTAACACAACTGGTGATGAGAAATTACCAAGTAAAAAGCTTCCCTCTTAGTTTGATGCACTGGGCCTTAAACAAACTTGCAAATATTCTGAGAAAAGACACAAGCCAGAGGTCTTTTAGTAGGAGCTCTCAGATTGCCTCCTGAGCTCCAGAAATTACCTGTCTACCTCCACCCATATAAATATCCAGGGAGAACTGCCTTAGCCTTTGGAAGGCAAGCTGTTCATTAGCATCTGTGAGAAAAGGCTGATTAACACTAGCAAAGGGTGTTAGGTGTTTAACCAGCCCATATATAATGAAGAGACCAAGAGGAGGCAGAAAGGAATCTAATTCAAATTAGATTCCCGGCAGAGTTCAGTCAGAATGTCACTCCCACAGGTAGTTCACATACTGAGTGGCTACATCCACTCAAAAGCATTCTACCCATGGCTGCTTCCTTCACTTTTCTTACTACTTTACCTCTAGTGAGGCACCAATGTCTGTGAAGTCTTCCTCAAACATCTCTTGGATTTGCCTCTTGCTTTTCAGGCTCGCTCCTGCCTGAACCACTTCTCCCTTGCTTTTTCTCCCCTGCCTAAACAGTGATTCAGACTTCAGGGCACAGATGAAATTCTAACTCCATGTGGGCCAGTCTACAGTCCAAAGATACTTGAATTAGGGTTCTGAGAAAGGGCTAAAATATATGCTCTTCTATGAAACTGACTACTTTCAAATTCCAGTTCCATTACCTACACTAGCTGCCGTGCTTATGCAATTGCTATTCTAAGTTACAGTTTTCTTCTCTGTAAAATAGGGATAGTGCCATGCTGATAAGGATTGGTGTAAGGATAAGAAAGGATAATGCACATAAAATTCATCCCATAGTGCTGATTTACTGCATAGGTTCCTGGTCATAAGCTACAGAAACAGACCTGAGCTCCCTTAAACTGTGAACCACTTCTCCTACAAAAACAATTATAACATATATTAATTGATTAGATATCAGGAGCTCACAGAATTGAAGCGATATTGAAAGACTAGATTGGGAAAGGAAGAAAGCAGGAATCTTGGTGTGGTAGAAATAGTCAGGTCCTAATACATGCAGCCTATGCCTCTGGCAAATAGAACTTCACACATGTGAATAGGATCTTGAGATGGAGAGATTATCCTGACTTGTCCATGTAGGCTCTAAATGCAGTCATAAATGTTCTTGCAAGTGAAGATAGAGGAAGGTTTGACAAGAGAAAAGACAACAATGTGAGGACTGAAACAAGATGCTACCCATGATGCTCACTCTGAAAATAGGGCCCAACAGTCAAAGAACACAAGAAACACAGCTCCAGAACCTGGGAAAGATGAAGAAATGAATTCTCTCCTTAAATTATATGTCCTGTTGAGCCCAAACTGACTGCACTAGGAGAGTTCTTCTCTACCACCCTCAAGGTGAGCAAGACCCTCCAGCAAAGAGCACTCACAAAAAAGAGTCTTCAAAGGAGACATCAGGGATCATTCAGGAAACTGAATGAGGAAGAGCTCAAAACAAAAACAAAGTCTACTACAGCCTGGCTTAAAGAAAGCACCTGATCCATAGGTACTGCAGAGGGAGAAGAGAAAGAATGTATCAGTTTCTCATATATAAAATGAGGTGGCCAGACAGAAGGAGCCCTTGGACACCCGTAACTCTGAAGCTGCTTTTGAGACTGTGAGCTGCAGGTTGCCCAGGTGGTGTCACTCCTGCAGTTCACCTCTCCTTCCTCCCAACATCCAGAGGGTTGCTCAATGCTCAGCCAGCAGAAGTCAGACAATTAGTGATAGTCAGGTCCTCATTACGCCTCCATGGCAGAAATTGCCCTCACATTTCAACCAGGCAAGAGAAGGGCCCCAAAATGCTCTACTTTCAGGTTGAGTGAGTGTTAATACACCCTACTGGAGCAGATTGCTGGGGACCAACCACAGATGCATTTATAGAGCTTGACTGGACCCATGGCACCTGTATGACTGGGGACTCAAATCAAGGACACTTTAACCACACATGTAAATCACTGAAATGTACCCAAACAATCCACTGAATTATATGTAATGTTTTTATTGCCTATTTGTTAAAAAGAAATTATTGAAAGTAGGATTTGAATATCACTTTTCTCCAGACTTCACTTCATTTTCAAAAAAACAACCTGACCCAAATGCCAGAATGTATTTGAGGAGAAGAATGAGACTAGGAAAGGAAAAGCAGGCATCAGTCCAGCCCAATTTCCTCTCTGAAGCAGCCCGTTCTTCCTCCCCACCACTTATTCTGGAGCCCTCAGTACCCTCAGACTCAGCTCCACCCAAGACCAGGACTTGCTCTAAAATTATTGGATACTTATGGAGAGACTGCACCGGTGTTACAGTAGGGAACAAGATGAAGATAGCCATTGTCCTTATGAAACTTGATGCAAGAGATAGACATTTAATAGGTCATAGCTACAGTAGAGGAAGGAAGACTCAGGTAAAGGTTCAGTAGGACAGATAAAAGGTGAGGAGAGCATGTCTGTGTAGGAAAAGCACGCACAGAAGGCCCAGTGGCAGAGAGGAAACCAACATACTTGAAAATCTGCAACTATGCTGGTGCAGCTGGAACCTAGTAAGCCAGGAGAAAAGAGAGCAAAAAGTCTACGGAACTGGAAAAATACCACAAGGAAGACTTCACAGACATCAGTTAACCACACTGCTACTCTGAGCTCAAAAGAATTTCCCTGACTGAACCACTAGTCTCTCACCTTCTCTCCAACTCCAACCCCAATTGCTATAAATGCATTATTTATCTCTGTACATGAATTAATGTCACCTTCTAGCCCCACGGGCCCTCTGGGGACTGATGCATCTGCTTGCCTCTTCTACAACAATGTTCCCAGCTCTCAGAGCCAACCTGGGGCCATCTGTGCTCCAGAAGTCAGCACCTCCACAGGCCCTGTGTAAGTCTCTAAGAAAATCACCCAATGTGCTAGGTAGTGACTGATTTAGGAATGGACAGATGATGGAACTCAATATTTATGTGTCTCAGTTAATTTATGACCAAACTGGAGCACAGATTTTCTTCCTTCTACTTCTTTGTCTGTTTCAGAGGCAATAAACAAGAGCCAAGAAGCTCTAATATTTCTTAGGAGGATTAGAAAAGCAAGTAGGGTCAATTTGCCCTTTCCAGTAACGAAGAGATGTGCCACTTCTGGAAGGGAACAAGTGGCTCTGTCTTTAACAAAAGTAAGGGGACCACTTCTGGAATTTAACAAGGGGTTCCCAATTAAATTTCAAAGGAATTCTAAATAGGTAGACTCAAACTATGCCTTTTGATGAGAACAAAAATTGTGGCCTAAATTCCTCTCTTTTCTTCACCTCCAAAGGAGAGGCTCAGATAATGTAATATCAAGGAGAACTTATTGTACCAACATTTGGAGGCAAATAATTCTTTGTTGGGGAGCACCTTATGCATGGTAGGATATCTAGCAGCATCCCTGGCCTCTAACCACAAGATGCCCACAATGCCCCCTTCCGCCAGCTGCAACAAAATGTCTTCAGACATTATCCAATATCCTCTGGGTGGCAAAAATCCCTCCTTACTGAGATTGGCTGCTGTAGGAAGTCCTCAAATAGTGGCTCCTTCGCACTGAACGATGCTTAGTAGTTGAGGAAAGGACTGACATGTGTTTTGCAATTAGGTCCTGCCCACACTGGGAGAAAGCTTGCATGCACAGTCCCTCACAGGCAGAAACAAGATAGCTATAAGTCTTAACTCTGAGGGACAGTGAGCATTGACACAAATGCCTTACCAGTACAGGGAGCATCAAGCTAGACCCCAGCATGTCTCCCAGTGAAGCCTTAATCCAAGATCAGTCTCCCCAGATGATACCAGATGAAGCACACAGAAATGCACAAATAAAAGTTTTATTTCCTTAACCTCAGCAAAACAGAAACAGGTAAAGTTTCTACCAATGGTCCTGGGTTCCTTCTCTTTTCTGATCAAGTGCTAAATTATTCCCTCAGACCTATCAAGGAGAAATGCCAAGAGATGGGGAGAAACTCTGTCACTGTCATTCAAACTGAGATGATGGCAACAAAGAAAAGAAGAAAACTACCTTGTTATAGTTTCACAGTTTATACAGCCCTGTCACATACAGATAGCACTATAAATTTGAGAATTAAGGCTCAGAGAGAGAAACTGGCTAGCTCGAAGTCACTGAGAGAGTAAATGGTCAAACTGAGACGCAAACTCAGAAATTTAGATTCCAACTTTGGTTGGTATGCTTCTGGTAGCTACAAAAAATAATGGCTAATAGTTAGAAATATATCCCAAAGGCACATATACTTGACAAATGCTCTCCAGGATGACCACAGAGATGCCCTTTTGCAGAGCCTTATGGTCCTATGATTGCAGTATCATATGAATGTTACCAAAACTGTGCTTCTGAGAGTTGGCACAGAAGGAGAATTGCCGGAGAGGGAAATCCCACATTTATAAGAACTCACTAACATAAATACATGTTCTTTGAGTTGTGTTTCTAGTAGTGGTGAGGGATTTCTGTTGATCCTCTGCCCACGCACTTTTTCTTCCCAGGTTCCCCTCAGGACCAGGAATAAGCAGTTGTGAGATTGCTAGTCAGAAATAGAGCAGAATCTAGCTAATAACCCATGTGCGGGTTGAGCCCCCAGTACCGGCCTTGCTAGGAGAATATGCTAATGAGCCTCACAGTCAGATTCCAAGAAGTGGCTATGGAACCCACCCTGCCCGTGCAGAGTGGCCACCCAATGCTCCTACTGCCACTACCCCCATACCCACTATGCCCACCAGCAGCACTACATCCCTGTGGATACTCCCCCAACCGTAATCTTCCTGGGTGGTCAACTGCTGGCTATTGGTTCCAAGCAGGAAGTCCTTCTTTCTGTCTGTTTGGGTCAGGGAATTAGAGTTTTGGGGCAATCTCTTCTGAGGTAGCTGAAGCCGTAAGATCAAAAGCTCAAGCACTGTTGTCGTCTATGTTGTCTTTCACAGAAGAGAGCAGGCTGCGGTGAAGAGAACACAACCGATCCCCAGACAGGTGAGAGGGCTTGGGAGCAGGGAGCAATTCCACAGGAGCTAGAACTGCAGCCCTGTTCCTCCAGTTCCTAAGGCTCGCTATTTCCTGATCTTCCTGCAGTGCACTCGTTCTGTGAGATATCCCCTCCCGGAAAAGCCTCAGCTTGCTCAAGTTAGTCCAAGTTAGGTTTCTGCCGCTCATAAAACTGTTCACCTCTGCTGTGCAAAGAATATCATCTGGAAAAGAAACCAAAGTAGAAATGGATATAACTGGCTTAGCCAGACCTACAAGAGCCAAGAGAGATACAAGGTAAAGAAGGAGCAAATCCAGAACCCTGACCCTGGCATGGAGTCGGTATACCAATCAGAGAATGTGCAAACTTTTTTTTTATGAGGTCCTTTCAGCAGGTGGCTTAATTGAGATACTGAAACAATGCTCTCTTCCAACTTCTGCAAGACTAAAAAATGATATTCATTCACAACCCGTGAGGGAGCCAGAGACATCTTCCCAAAACATCACATGCCTACGAGTTAACGCTGGAGGCTGACCAAAGGCATACTTCAGTGTGGAAGTGGAGAAAGGACACCCAAGTAATACAATTCTACCTTCTCACAGTGTTGTGGGGTACTATACATTTTTCTCTCCCCTCCTTTGGCTGTCTGGGTAAAAGCATGGCTTAAAGAATTTGTTAGAGTTTATAAAATTTCAAATCAATGATCCTTTCAGAAAAATCAGAGATCCATAAATTTGAGAAAAATATATTTGTCCATTGTTCTACTTTCTTACTTCTGCCTACAATCGATTTGTGTGACAGGCATTTGCCATCCTTCTTCTAGCATGACAAGTATTTCTTTTCAAAAACCTAGATAACTTTTCATACTTGCAGGAACAATAAATCTACAATTACAGGTTTGATGAAGAGGCACCCACAAAGTTGGTATAAAATATCAACCATCTGCAGAGCCCCTAAATGAACTAGAGCTATTTGCCAGAGAAAACAAAATTCTTTTTACTTTGTAAAGACGTTAAACCAAAATTCATCCTGGTACTACTGAGTCATACCACATCCCAGACAACCTGTTTGGAATATAATAGAAATGCAAGCAATTTTATTAATTAAAGCCTTATGTATGCAAATATACAGAAACTGCTTCCCAAGTCTATTTGATAGTGATATGCAATCACAAAATAAGTGGCTTTAGTTATACTTTCACCGTGTATAAATAAAACACTGCATTCTTGGAGGAACCAAGCAGTCATTCTTATAACAGTGAAACTAAGGGGCATGGCCATTTTCTAAGAGAGGACATTCTTAAAAGCACCTTTCTATTCATAAGAAATAATAGAATGCATTTATTAATAATGGAGTCTAGACAAGAGATTGCTGCCCCATACAGAAGTGCTGGCATCCAGTGTCCAAGTTTAACTGAATGGCAATGATCCTTCTTTTCAGTTCTGAAGTTATTTTTAACCTTGCTTGCTATGCAAATTAGTCCATGGCTTCTGATCATGAAAGAAACCAGGCTGGGACCAAGTTAATATTTTATGAAAATACTGTGAACAGCTAATCCTGGTACTGAGCTTCACATACTCTGTAACTGATCCTGTATAGACATAGCCTTGGAGTCAGTGATTCTGAAAATATACCAGAGAGAAACTATAAAATACTTGCTTTAAGTGAATAAAATATTTTGAGAGAAAGGGAGAGATATTGCAATAACATAGTTGTTCTGTATTGCTCTAAGTTGTTGTTTATCTCTTATTATGCCTGATTTATAAATTAAACTTCATTATTGGTATGTACATATAAGTATATATATAGAGTTTCACACTCTGTGGTTTTAAACATCCACTTAAAAGCCTTGGAGTATATTCCCCATAGATAAGAAAAGACTACCATATTTCTTTGTATTTATCTGTATTTTCCAGATTTTTCCATTAAAATATATTCTTTCTATTCTTAGAATAATGTACTTTTGAAGGCAAGGTTGTCTGCACTGTCTCCCTAACCTTCTGCAGTTGGTGACCTGGAGAGCAACACCTTGTTCTTCCCATCAGCCGCTCTGCATGGCCTGTGCAGGAGGCCCCCACACCAGATGAGGATTTTACAGCTGTGCCAAGAACCACAGGACATGTTCTCATTGCTAAATTTCAGATATGATTAAAATTCAACACATACACAAAAAGTCTCCCATAATTACTGGCCCTACTTAAAACAATTAAAACCTCCTAGCAGCAAGGTAAACTGAAGGCTCCTAAAGGAAGCAGGTAACATCTTCCTTAGGCTGCAGGGGATCCTTCATCTGATGCTCTGGATCCCATGGCCTCCACAGTTCAGTGCTGAGCACCCCACCCCCATCTGTCTGTTTCTTCAACTCTGTGCTGTTTATTGATATAGACCTTCCCTGCATCTCAAAGGACCTCTCTTCATCGTCACTGCCCTACCCAGCCCTTGACCTGGTAGCTACTTGCATCCCCTGCCTCCCCAGCCTGCTGCCCTCTGCCTTCTGTCCTTACATCTCTATGACAGTGACTCTCATTAAAGGTCATCAGTGGTCTCCAGGTCCAAAAATCCAATTATGCACTTGTTGGTATTAATCTTGTAATATGGGTGGAGCACCTCAATTTGAAAATCTGAAATCAAAACTGCTTGAAAATCTGAAAAATTTGAACACCCATGTGGTGTCTACAAGCAGAAAATTCTACACTTCATCTCATATAATAGGTGACAGTCAAAAGACGGGCATACTAAAAATATTTTCTAAAATTACCTTCAGACTATATAAATCAAGTGTATATGAAACATAAAAGAATATCTACTAAGATCTCAATCTTATCCCCAAGATAACTTGTAATGTATATATACAAATATTCTAGCATCCATAAAAAAAAAAAAAAATCTAAAACTCTTCTGATTCCAAACAGAAGTCTGACCAGGACTGAGTTTTAAAAGTGGGTCAGTCTGATAATTCTTTGAGACCCTCACCATGGCCACAGCAGACCCAGAGCATGTGTCTTACT
The DNA here is from genome assembly GCA_004027595.1 of Dinomys branickii. Lineage (NCBI taxonomy): Eukaryota > Metazoa > Chordata > Mammalia > Rodentia > Dinomyidae > Dinomys > Dinomys branickii. Next base: position 15,735 of record PVLD010018218.1, on the reverse strand, counting down.
GGTACCTTACACAGCCTAAGGCCTTTGTCCACAAAGGGCGGCTGAGCCTGCTCTGTTCTATCCTGGAGCATGGGAACCCATGCAGGGCAACACGAACAAAGCTACACTTTAGGGAGGTCACCTGCAGTGGTGTGAGGTGGAATGGAAGGAGAGACACATGGCCAAGGGATCAAAGCCAGCAGGAGGGCCTCCCCCAAGGGAGCAAGGTTTGCACTTGGACAGCAAGCAGAACCTTCCAGAAGCTGGCACCTACAGGCACAGGGAGACCAGTGGGAATACTGATCCACCACTCCCTGAAATGACACCCAAACACCCCCTACGGCCCCGCTCGAGGCCCGTCTCCTGGCACCAAGGGGACCCAGCCCCACTTTTGTTCTTACGCCACATGATGCTCGTGCCTGCTGATCTCACCTTCCCTGACATATTGAAAAGAAAAGAAATGGGAAGCAGTACTAAAAATTCTGTGTGAACTCTAAGGCTGTGAAATAGCAAATTATCCCCAGCTATCCTTCCAAACCTGTGTTTTACACCTCTTTGTAGCAGCAGCTGCTGCCACTGTACCAAACATCCTCTGGTCTTCACTCTAGTAATTAGGCACCTGATCCCTGAAGAATTGGAAGCTTTAGTATTTCATTACCTCAACAGGACCACAGTGCGCCCTACCCTGACTTCTTCCCATCTACCCAGTGCGTTACCCAGCCAGACACTTTCCAAGCAAACACAATATAGGATGCAGATCCTTAGTTCAGGGTGAGCCTTTGTTGGGGGGAAGCAAGTCCTAACTGTGGGAAAGAAGGCAACCACAGGTGGGCATCCAGAGGCGCTCTCTCTGGATAAGCTTCCAGAGGATATAAACCAGGCTGTGCAACTGCTTTCTGCTACCTCCACCCACAGGCGTCCTCTCCTCCCCTCCATCAGTTAAGAGCTACTCAGATGAAGAGAGCCTAAAATTTTGGTTCCTTGTTTAGAGGAAGCTGTTATGGGAACACAGCAGGCAAGGGTATCTCATGGGAGCTCCACAGAATGAAAATTTATAAGAATTCACTGTCCTGGGGTCAGAGGTACAATCAAGGTCCAATGTACCCCCTCTACCTCAGAAGAAGAAAAGCGTCAATGTCATGCTACAAAACATCCAGTAAGAGATATTCTTGACTACTTTATATAGCAATTTATATATCAGAAAACCCATACTGTGACTCTACCATTTCAGGGACCTTCACTTTGGCCATATCTTCAGGGGTGAAAGAGGACACACAGTCACCATCACTGGCACAACAAAGCTGGTTTCAGTAGCTGGACCACTAAGCACACCTGTGCCACTCCAGAGCCACTGGCTAGACTAGGCCCATCCTTCTGTCAGTCTTAGGACATTCATTCCCTTGGACAGAGTTGAAAGAGTAAAGGAGACTTTTAGAACTACTTTCCTCTTCACTGCAGGAGGGATACATGATATTCAGACTGACAGGAGCCACAGGTTTGAGTGGGAAAGAATTCTCATGTTCACTTATTCATTTATCAATTCCTACAGCCTCATACGCTTGTCTTATAGTAAGGTAAAACTGTTCTATTTCCTGTCCCTGTAACTTTACAATCTAACTGACTATATCTTCAAAGAGCCAGGGCCAAGGGTAGAACAGGATAGCTCCTGGGACCATGTAAGTCCTGGCTCATTCCCTCATGCCTCAGTTTCCCCAATGAGGAAGTGAGGCTGCTGGTGCCATGGGGAAACAACTGGTTGTACTCTGCATGTTGAGGAGTCACAGGAGAAACATGGAGATGGCACCATAGTGGCCAGCTAAGGCTGGGGTTGAGGGCTGGGGGTGAAGGAAAAAGAAGAAAATGAAAATCAATGTATGCATGTAAGGGTCCCTCCCTCCAGATCAAGTGCTATGACTCTTTAATAAAGGACCCCCGCTGACTGGGAACAGCAGGAAACTACGCCCCTATGAGAAAATGCCCAAAAGATACTCCTGCCCTCTCTGTCTTCCTCCTCAGCATAACTCAGTGTGGTAGACAGCTAGTAACCAACATCCAGTCATTTCTGAGTACCTTATAAAAATAAAAAATAAAGGGTAAGACAAATTCTTTTAAGAAAGTGACAGTATAAGGAAAAGTACCTAATCCTTTTAAACAATCATGGTGGCTCAAAGCAGTGTAGAACTTTAAAGTCCAAGAAGCATTTTGCCATAAATATTCTCCTATATCAGCATCTCACCAACCCTACAAATATTTTGCAAAGGCATCAGTGTGCCCATGTTAAGAAGGATGAGACCGAAGCACACAATTGAATGATTTGCAGTTGGTCTCATAGATAAAAGCCATCCAAGAATCGCACTTGAACCCAGGCTCCTACTTCCAAAGTCAGTGCCCATTTAGACCCAATACTGACAGAGTATCTAAGCCAGCAGTTTGTGAGAAATGGAACGAAAATAAAGGTCTTGGAAAACTGAGCAAAAATTTTGATTTCTCAAAAGAAGGTCTTAGGGTGAGAGTCAGTGAGCTCACTGTTGATCCTATAGTTTGGCGATACATTCCTACCAACTTTGGGAGAAATGAGGAAACAGGCAATCAAATAGTCCATAAACAGTGCATAGGATGAACTTAGCTCAGTGCCTGGACCAGCGCAGGCTCCTCGGCATGAGAACTACTGCTGTCACTATTGTCACGCTTTTGATGATGACCAGGAGTTAGCATTCTCTTTATTCCCATAAACTGACCCAAGGTAACTTTGTTTCTTTTAAAACATGAGTATTGGTCAAATCCATTAGAAAAATGCTAACGATTTCATATCTCTGGATTTCAGCAAGCCCTCTAGTAAAAAGCCACTTGGGTTACAATGTCACAGTGGTGGTAACATTGATGAGTTTCTGACATTTGAAAAGTCTATCCTAAGTCTTACTGCAGTGAATAAAAGAATGGATTTCAATATTGCCTTTGCTAGTTAGAGTCTATGTGATCTTTAACAATTTACCTAACCACTCTGTGATTCCATTTCCTCATCAGTAAAATAATGATAATGACTCATAATAGTTAAATTTTGAAATCAGCCTATGTATCCATCAACAGGTCAATAGATAAAAATAAAAGTGCTATTTATACACAGTGGAGTACTACTCTGCTATAAAGAATGATAAATTCAAGATATTTGTAGGACAATAGGTATACCTTGAAAACATAAAGTTCAAGTGAAATTAATCAAACATACAAGCTTAAATCTCACATGGGAAATCCAAAGTATAAATAAAGAGCACAATAAAAGATATGTAACAGCAAATAAGGAGATAGATCTACCTCACATGGAAAGGGAACCAAGACATGGAGGGAGAAGGGAAGGGGACACAAAAAGGAATTAACCTGTGTCATGATCATGTACCAAATACTCCCAATGAAAGTAGTCATTGTGTATTGCAAACATGCATTAATAAATAATCTTTAAAAATTATAATGATAGCCATATAGAAGACCAGTGATCAATTACTAGATGATTGAATAATGAGAAACAAACTTTTGGTATTAATATGATTATGTTATAATTTCAGCCTACAGGGAGGCTTCTAGAATTGTACCACTGAGTTCTATTACTATTACTGTTAATGTCAACATATTTATCAACAATTTAAATGACAATATCAAAAAAGTACAAAGGTAGAAAACAGTGTCAGCTATTTACATGTGAAGGTTCTGGTAATGACAGATAATCATCAGCTCCATATCAACCAGTGGTGTGATCAGGGCCCTACAAAGTAGTCATACTGTAAATCAAAATACCTCAAGTATTTTGCACTGATCAGACCAGATAGAGCACTAAGTTCCATCCTGGGTGTCATTTTCTTCTTTGGCTTGATTTTTGAGATGGGGTCTCACTATGCAGTCCAGACTAGCTTCAAATTACCTGTTTCAGCCTCCCAAGTGTGGAGGTAGTGTGTGCCACTACAACCAGCTGAGTGTCATATTTTAAGAATAATACCAAGAAATATGGAGCTTGGAGACATTTCAAGGAGTGAGAAATGACATCAGATGAGAAATAGTTGAGAAATGTATGAATGCTCTGTTTGGAGGCAAATGGATAAAAAGCCTATACTACTTTGCTTACTGCATAATTTGAGCCACTGTATAAAATCAAAGCGCCCAGATTTTACCAAAGGGAGGGAGTAAAACATAGGACCCACCCAACAATGGAATGGTGTGCTTTGCCCTGTGATGGGCTCCCCATCACATTCAGGGTACAAACAGGGGCTTGGAGTGCAGAAATCAGGGACACTAACATGTTGGATAATCTCAAAAGCTATCTTCAAACCCCAGTCTACCATTTCAGCCCCTCTTCCCTGTGCAAAGTTGCTATGCAGCTCCTAATCCCATGAGTTGATCTGTAATAATATGTATTCAACAATGAAGGATTCAGCTGGCTGATCTGCCTGGTCAGTCTAAGGATTCTGGTCCCCCCTGGAATCCTAAAAGAACTGCCAAGAGCATCAGGAGCCCAGGCTCCAGGAAGCCTGCACTGGGGACCTCATACACACAGACCAAACGTTACGTCACTACCTCCCCCAACCACCCATCATCACCATAGCAACCACCAGGCCTGCCTGCCTAGCAAGGCTCTTGAATTTAAGCAGGGGGAGGCCCAGTTTTTCCTGCAATTTTCCAAAGTAGTGGGCGCTGAGAGGATGAAGGTAGGAGGACAGGAGTGGGACAATTTATTCTGCCCTTCCCCACAGAATGCCCAGAGGTCATCTCAAGACACGGCCAGGCCCACCTTGATAATTTGACCTTGGCATCCCTCTTACTCTAACCAAAACAACAGGAAAAGGAGCTATGGGGAAATTTCATTTTTAGAAGCATAATCACTTAGCAACCTAAATATCCCATTCTTCCCCACCCCTCCAAAACTCCAGAGAAATAAATACACAGTATTGAAGACTCCAGTGTTTGGCTCAGATACAGCATGAAGATGCAATAATAATAATACTGTCTATTTTTGCAGAAATAAAGCATACCTTCTGAGGAGCTCTAAGAGTCTTGCTAAAATTAAGGTACTGATATTCACACTGGCCTCCTCTCCCCTCTCCTGGTGCAAAGTAACCAGGGACTATTTCCCTGCCATTTGATGAAAGCCCAGAACCAGAAAAGGATTTTACACATGGACTCTAAAACACAGGGCAATAGTGATTCCATCCCTGTACGTGACTGCACAATACAAAGGAAAGCCACTTATTTCTAGCAAGCGAATGGAAAAAGGTCAGGATTTCTCAGGCAAATGCCAGCAGTGACTTTCTTCCTCACCTTTCACCCTGGTGAACATTCCCTGCTTCTAGAAACCCTGTCTCCTTTTATTTCGCTGCTAATGATCTGTCTCTACCATCTCCTCACTCTATGGGCTCCCTGTCAGCCTCCCTCCCAGGTCGCCCATGTTCTCCATATCCCATTTAATTCAGAAGGCCCCTGAAGCCTGTTCTTGGCCTCATCTCTCTCTGCCCACTTGTCTGTAACAATCTGATCCTCATCTATGGTTCACCTGCCAACTACTATGTTTACCGATCAGTGATGATTCCCAAAATCCATGCAGACTCCTGTCGTGAGCCCCAGCGTTCGTACTAGAGTGTTACCCAGGGGTCCAAAGGCCATATATCACTGAACCCACAAAACCACAATCATCTGCATCCCTTGCCCACCACAGACTGTTGTTCGCCGAGGGTGTTTTCATCTATCTCACAGTGCAGAAAGCCACCACCCTCCCTCAGTCTGAGAACTCAGCTTTGATCCTGCTCCCTCATCCCTTAAGTTTAAAGATTCCTAAATATCTCTATGTCTGTCTGCTCCTCTCTGGTACCACTGACTCCTACCCTCATTTTTTTCTTTTGTATAAAACCTTTGAGAAATAAGGTCCTTCCAGGTCCTGCTAACTCCATCCTCACCACTTCCTCCATAATGTCACCCCCATACTCACCTCCACCAGAGCAAGAATTCAAGCCTCTCAAAGGAGGGTCTATATTTCCAAGGATTCGCTCATAATTATTCATATTCATTCTCTCTCTCTTTCTGTCTCTTTCTGTCCGTCTGTCTCAGTCTCTGTCTCTCTCTCTTCTTTAATGAACCTCTACTGCCTTCATAATAAAATCCAACCATGTTATCACAGTACATGGGACCCTTGCGTTCCTGCTGGCTTGCTCAGTTACATCTAAAACCACATCTCCTCCTGCTCCTTACACTCCACTCCCAGCAAACTATGATTGTGCAGATACAGGACATGTGTCTCTGACCGCACCCACTCTCCCTGGCTTTCTTTCCCAGCTCCACACATGGCACGTGAACCTCTTCTAAGAAGGTCTGACAGCACTGCAGCAAGCACAGTGGGAGCGTAAGGGTGAGTCTCCCTCTCCTATCCTCCTCCTTTAAACAATTCACTTTCTAAAAGTGTCCAGAAAGTTCTAAAGTCTCGAGGCCCTACCATTATAAGGAACCAGAAAGCAGCCTGGAGTTGAGCTGCTGTATCTCTCCCTACCCACCCCTGCTGATTTACAGCATGATTTGGCCTCCTTTATTCCTTACTTGTTCTTTTTCCAGAGTGGGTAAGTAACCAGAATCAGAAGCGGATGTCACTCACTCCTTCTCTTCAGCCCTTCTTCTCTTTGTCACTCTACTGCCCTGGTGATTCTTTCCATTTGCCACCTCACCCAACCACTTCTGTTTCTTCTTTTTTTTTTTTTTTTTGGCGGTACTGGGCATCGAACTCAGGACCCTGCGCTTGCTAGGCAGGCGCTTATTCCACTGAGCTATATCCCCAGCCCCCCACTTCTGTTTCTCAAAGCACTTCTGGATAGTTTGCTTGGGTGATGCTGCCCATGAACATCTGATAGAGTTGCGATGCTAGGGAAAACCACCCCGGAGTTCATGCTGCCCATCCTGACCTCACTCCTTCACAGCCCCTGTGACTTCGGGCCCCTTTCATTTTAGGGACCTCACTTTCTGTATTTCTAAAATAAAGCTAAACTTGTTAGCTCTCAGAAGCTTGCAATCAAAAAAGAGTGATTCTTCTTTATTCCTTTCTGCTGCTCCTAGACATACCTCTCCTTTCCATACCATTTCATTCTGGGTGGTTAGAAAATACTGCTATGCTTTGTTATCTGGGATTTCCTTTATTCTGTGTGCCACAGCATAAATGACAAAATGTCATTTCTTTATTATCTAGGCTGACACAGGAAGACGCTTAGCCAACTAAATATGATGGATAAGACCAAAGAAATTTATTATATATTTGGCTTTGTGATGTGGTTAGAGACATGCTCAGAGACATACAACTATTTCTGCCCATTTGGAAATTATCGCAAATCCTCCCAGTCTGGCCTTAGGCCCAGTCTTGCATTTGGTCACAGTATGCAAGGAGGCCCTGAGTTTTTCAGATAGCCCATATGTGGATAAGACAGTGGTAACTGTGTAGTTATGCATAGTAGTCAATTTAATAATCAAGTATTGAGCCCAATCACATGCAAGATACTATGTGGCTGAAGAAATCCATGAGTCATATAAAGAAGGATTTCTTACTGTCCCCAGAAACTGGAAATCCAGGAGGAGGGAAGAGTCTATGCGTAACTACGTATATGATATGAGTGAAAATAAAGATTCTAATAAAGAATAAAGAATTATGAGAACAGAGGAGGAAAGCATACCTAATTCTAAACAGGTGGCTTCAGTTGGCCTCAGAGCAAGAATGAAGGTGAAGTCAACAGTGGTGTAGATGGGCAGCTCTCCATCATCGCCAATAGCTCAAATGGGAGCCTTGCCCAGAATCGCCCTTGAAACTCATGGAATTAACAAGTACATAGCATTCTATTCCATGCCTGGAACTGCGCACTACAAAAGAGATTAAAAACAGTTTTGACTTCCATGAATCAACTAATTAGCAAACAAGACAGTGTTGTAGTCTGGTGTGATAAAGGGCTTGATGTGTGGAACTGACACTAAAAATGAGAGTAGGCCATAAGAAAGTGCTAATTGCATCATGACAGGAGGGATGAATAAGAAGTCCTTCGCAAACATGGTTCTTTACTGACACTGCCTCTCCGATGTTGACAACTACATCATAACTAGCTGTGGGTAAGACCACTTCCTCTCATCTCCAGGTAGCATGCAGTGATGGAAGTAGCACTGTATTAGGAGTGAGAGGCCTGGTACTAGAATGATTTGCTGGGTGATCACAGGGAAGTCATTTCTTCTTTTGGAGCCCCTGGAGAGGAGCTGGACTCAAGAATTTACATTGTCTCTTCAATTTCCATGAACTTTGGCTGTGAATACACTGGAACCAGTTGACATTCCAGTGACAGGATTTGAGAGGGAGAGACTTAAAGGGTGCACAGGAAGTAAGGTAAAAGAGAGAAAGGGAGGAGAGCAGCTCAAAAGTAAGGAGTGTGAGAGTCAGAGCAATGAGCATGTGCATAAGGGAACAAAGGGTGGCCACAGGGTCCAGGGTGCCTGTGTGAACAGACAGAGTAAGGGCAGCATCGTAGCTGAAGAAGAAAAACTGAGGATGTCATTCAGTGGTACGACACTGGCTTAGCCACTGGCTTAGCATGTGCAAGGTCCTGAGTTCAGTCCCCAGTACCACAACTGAAGGTGTCATAGGCCACACAGAAGTGGGTAAATCCAAAGCCACAGGAAAGGGGAAACCATCTTAGGTTCCCTGTCAAGAATGTATCCACTGTAGAAAAGGCTGCAGGGAAATACTCAGCACAGTCAACAGACCAACCAAAACTAAGGAGGAAGTAAAAGCAAGAAGCCAACCAGTATGCCATGAAGTCACCCAAGTCAGGAGATGCTGATGTCCAGGAGGATGACACTGAAGGGAAAGAACAGAATTCTCACCTTAAAGACAGTCAGGACTCATGGAACTGTCAGGTAAGAAGGAGGGAGGAGGTCCATTCCTACCTCACACTTCTGACCCCAGTTCTAACACTCAACCCTCAAATCCCTGGGGTGGGAAATGGCCCAGTACTCACACCCAGAGCATCTCATGTTCTGAGTGATAGACAGTTGTCATGAAGAAGCAGATGAGGAACTGACAGGTATGCCCTGCCTCCAGAGGCTACTTGAGGAGCCACAGAGGGTAGATGTCACAGTGGACCACCCACAGCACCAAGCGCTGCACTGCACAGACTGGTCAGGAGCTGTCTGCGGAGAGCCCCCCTTCTCCTCAGAAACTTTAACTTCAGAAACTTTAAAATCTTTCAAAAATAGCAGAGAGCAGGTCTGAAAGAGAAAAGGGGACAAGGTGAGAGAAAAAACAGAAGGCTCAGGCCTAGTGGGCTATGTGGGGAATCAAGGGCAGCAGGAAAAGTAGGATAAAAGAAGAGAACTGAGGGGGCCAAGGCCTTGCAGCAGTGTCTGCCATGCCCCCATCTTCCCATCACTGCCCAAATGAGAGGGCAAAAGTTCAGGGAAGGAAGAAGCTGGCACCTAACTCTCAGGCCAGAGTGCTCCCTGCCAGACTTTCTCTCCCTCAGGGAAGGCCCACACTGGCAGGCTGCCCAGTGGCCCGAGACTGCTTTAAAACTTGAATAATTGACACTTGCCCTCTTGCAAACCAAGCCTTTGCTGGATGTATGCTCTCCATTTACAAAGCTGTCAGGGCCAGCTGCTTCTCTTCACACTGAGCCAAGCTTCCCTCTCAGTGCAGATTGGCTCTCACAGCATCCTGCAGCCCCCCAGGATGGAGCCTTCGCTTTGTCCCCAGCACCTGAACCAGCACTTGATGTCATCTGCCCATCAGGGGATGGACAGGTTACAGAACAAGAAGAGGACACACCTGGAGGAACAGCAAAGAAAGCAGTTGGACTGTGGGCACCCACAGCAGCCCTCGACCAAGAAACAGCAATCCCCTCTCCTAGGGACGACAAGACAGGGCAAGGGAGCTTGAAGGCTGGGTGGGGGACAGGAAGGCAGTTGACAATTAGTGTGGCCCAAATATGGAATCTACCTGAACTCCATAAACTACACTAGCAGGCAGGCTGTGGTTTCCTGCTCCTCCTCTTTGCTGTTCTCTCAAGAGAAATTCTATCAGCTTGCAGAGTTCTGTGTCCTGTCCTGACAGGCAACCTATCAGGACCAGAGAGTAGTTGAGGGCAGATCCTCATGGCAGAAAGCCTGTGGGAGGGGAGAAAGAGGCCTGGGCCCACCCAGGGCTTCCAACGGGATAGCACTCCTATCATCCATGCCTAACAGGAAACACGGGGCCAGCAACTGAGCACTCCCTTCTCCACCTTGGTTGGTTCCCAACATGGCCCTAACGTCTAAAGTTCCAAAGGTTACAAAATACATCTCATGATGAAATGGTTCAGATGTTCTAAAAATAACAATATAAGACTCAATAGATGTAATGTTACATTTAACAACAGCCAACATTTCTGATGCTTGTTTCAAACCATTTGTTAAAAGTCACGAACATTTCAGACTCAGCAAAGGTTCAATCCCAACCCCAATTTCATCCTTTCCTTGGTTAGGTCAGCCCCATGCATATTTATAAACTTTTCCAACACAACTGGATGCTTTTCTAGCACAAATGTTCACAATATGGTCCAAGAACCACCTGCATCAGAATTATATGGGTGCTTGCTTTAACTATAGCTTCCTGACCCCCAGGGATTAAAGCCAACAGTTCTCATTTTAAACAAGAACTTCAGGTGATTCTGATACACATAAAGCTTCCAGAGTTGCTGTGCTAATTGAGGCAGTCACCCTTCTTACTATTCAAAGCAATCACATTGACCCAAACCATGAACCAAACCCTGGGAAGGGCAGCCTTCTAAATTCTCAGTGTCATTTGCTGCACCATGTGAGTGATAGATCTGAGGCAGAATTTGTACTCTCTCCTATTACCAAACTGTCTCAAGTCAGCCTACGACTTCATCACTTCCATAGCAAAACAACAAATATACATTATCTGTACTGGAGGAAAGGCAGGTGGAGAAGAGAGCTAAAGGCCATCTATCGCTAAATGTTCAGTGTGCATGAGCCCACCTCTGCCACGACTTCAAATAAGTATCTGGCACTTTGTAGATTAAAATAGAGCTCCAGTGTATACTGTAATTGGCTATTTGTGTTTTTGTGGCTGTCCTAATTTAGAAGCTATATGCATTCTTTTTTTTCATAGCAGTTTTATTGAGTTATACAACCACAAAATTCATTCCCCTAACACATCCAACTCAGTATATTCAGTGTATTCAAAGACTTGTGCAACCATTATCACCACAATCTAATTTTAGGTCATTTTCATCACTCCGAAAAGAAACCTACAAACCCATCACTAGTTTCTCCCTACCCTACTTCCCCCAGCTTTTGCTAACTATTATTGGATTCCTATGGATTTGCATATTCTGAACTTTTCTGTATAAATGGGATCATATAATTTGTGGGAAGGACATTTTTATCTTAACATAATGTGTTTTCAAGGTTCACCCATGTTGCAGAAATTCCTTTCCATTGTTCAACAGTATCCATCATATGATAAGCCAGATTTTATTTATCCACTCATAAGCTGATGGACACTCTAAAGGTTTATTATGAAAAATGCTATTATTATGGTCACTAGTATACAGGTTTCTTTTTTGTTTTCTTTTTACTCTGATCTTTATTTTTCTTGTCTGCTACTAATTTTATGGGTTTTTTTATTTTAAAGAGAATAAAAAATTACAAACAATACAGAATTTCACAAAAAGATGATAGGAATTCAACAATGGTTATTAAATTGCATATTGCTGTCTTCTAAGTAGTTGTTCAGATTACTGGCTATAAGCATCTAAAATTGATCCAAAAAATTAAGGGTTAACTGTTATCTTCATTAAACCCATAGAAATTAGAAATACACTTAGCTATTTTGTGTATGAGGGAAAAGAGAAAAGAAAAAAAGAAGGAAGGGGAAAAGCATATATATATATATATATGTGTGTGTGTGTATATATATGTGTGTGTGTGTATATATATATATATATATTATATATATAAGTTTCTGTATGGAAGGAATTTTTATTTCTCTCAAGAATATGTTTAGGAGTGAAATAATTGGGTCACAGGGTAACTCTATGATTAATATTTTGAGGAATCAACAAATTATTTTCAAACAAGCTACACCATTTTACATTCCCAGGGTCCTGATTTTGCCACATTTCTACACAACACTTGTTATTGTAGCTTTTATACTCCTAGTGAATATGAGGTGGTATCTCATTGTATTTTTTATTTGCATTTCCCTAGTACCTAATAAGACTGTCTTAGTCAATTCTGGCTGCTATACAAACACCACAGGCTACGTGGCTTAAATGGTAGAAATTCAACTCTGCAGAATGGGGAGTTCAAAATTGAGGTATTGGCTAATTAATTAGCTTCCTGGTTAGGCTCCTCTTCCTAGTTTGCATGGGACCATCTTCTTGGTGTGTCTTCGAAAGGGGGCAGGAAAGGGATCTCTCTCCTGTCTCTTCTTATAAAGGCATTAATAACCCTGTAAGGGTACCATCCTCATGGCCTAATTACCTCATGAAGATCTCATGTCTAAATACTATCATATTAAAATTTCAACATATGAGTTCATGGAGGATAGTGACAAGAACATTCAATCCGTACAGCTGTTGAGAATCTTTGCATGTGCCCACTGGTCATTTTTATACTCATTCTTTAAAAGTTTTTACTAAGGGGCCTGGAACTTTTGCGAGCACTGCTTCTCAGAGTGTACTCCCCACAACCATCAGCAACATCGATGTCACTACTGATCTTTCTAGAAATGCAAGATCTCAAGTCCTCCTCCAAATCACCTCAATCAGAAATTGTGGGAGTGGGGTCCAGTAATCCGTGGTCTGAGTTTGGCATAAGTCTGAGAATCGCTGCTATAGAACAATGTCTTCTAACAAGCTGTTCCTGGTATTAAAATTGCAGAGAAGCATAGGGGGCAGTCTTTGATGACATATCCTCAAAAAGCCATACTCATTTCTACAATGTTCTCTTGGTCACACAAACCATATCCTCAACACAGCGGGTGAGGCCAAGAGCCTACTCAAGGGCGAGGAGAACAGGAGGAAAGAATCCCCTTGCTAGCAAGTGACGGAGCTGCAGTTTGAGCCCAGGTAGTCTGGCCCTGTTCAAGCCACTATGCCCTGCTGCCTCTCCACTGGGAATTCCTTTCAGAATGTGTAACACAAAAAGACCAAACTTTACAGGTCAGAACTTAGCATGTGTTCCTCTGCTCGTTGTTAGCATGTCCACACACTGTGAAGCTGCTGCTAAGCACTGCAGCTTGCCCAGAAGCAACTTTTCAGAACACAGGACTAGAAGTGTTCATTAGCTAATTAGGCTGTTCTTAACTAATCTGGGAGATGAGCATCAATTTACTTCTGTTTGTGCTCTCAACAGTCCTGCTACTACTAAACTAGAAATCATGCGCTTCCCTTTTCTTTCTTTGTCCACCTATCCAACCATAGAAGAGACCCAACTTGTACAACCTCTAAACTCCAAAACTCCAGTTCCTTAGAAATTCCATCCATATTTTTTCCTAGGCATATCTTCAACTGCCACAATTATGGCAATAGAATGTAGAGGATTTCACAGTGAAAACTTATTTTTGCCTAAAAAACTGTTAGAATTCTTGGGACCTTAAAAACACCCTTGAAATACTCTGCATGTGTAAGAGGAAAAAAATCTTTTCTTTCTAACCTTCTAGTTTCTTGGCTAGAGTTCAGTAGCAGAGATAGTATATAAAGAAAAAAGCATACAACTGTATGTATTTAACAGAAGTTTTGTGCGACCCAGGATCCTTCACAGGGAAATGAAGGACCTAAGCAATTATTAGATCTAAGTGTTTTTATACTAGAGTTGATAAAGAGTGCAACCTTACAGGAAAATATAACAGGACAAAAGGGTCTGAGCTAAGTGCAGGAAAAGGGGAAACTTCATAAGGCCCATCAGTTCAGATTCCTCTGTGTCCTGTCTTTGGAGATAAGGATCCTCCCTCCTTTTCTCCAGGAGGGCTCGCTGACCTGCTTCAGACGAAGGTCAGAACATCCTACTTGCACATACACCATTTCACAGATTCCCTCAGCTTCCAGTATGCAGTATGCTAAGATGCCATGTCTGACGTTAGCATGTCATCTGCCTTCCTAATTCTCCTCCTTTTTACATCTGCCACTCAAGCATTCATTTGTTAGCATGCTCAACATTCATCAAGGTTTTCTGAATGACAACTAAGTGGTAGGCACATAAAGAATAAAAATTATCACACATAAGACTACATAATACACAATTCCGCCATGAAACCGAGACTGGTGGTGAGCATGGGGGAAACCACCTAACACCATGGTTTAGGAGACAGTGACACAGGAAACTGCAGTGTTGAGGGGACCTGCTAAAACACCTGTTTTCTATGTGTATGCATCCATGTGTGTAACTGTTATCCACTTCACAATATGAGCGTAAACTTTGTAAAGACCCTCCATCTCCCTAGGTATGAAATCTTGAAGACCCTTACTATTCATTGCGCCATCGACACACAACAGGACATCACATCAGGTAACAGGTCTTTATTAAGCGTCTGTGGATGGTGATGGGAAGGAGGGTAGAGATGAAACAGGAACTGTCTTACTTACTTGCTTGTCACTGATACACAAAACCTTAACATTCACAACTTAAAAGAGGAGAGGTTCATTTTGGCTCACAGTTATCAAGGTTTCAGTCCATGGTCAGCTGCCCACAAGGCAGGTAAGCATGGCAGAGGGGCAGGGCAGGGCAGGGCAGAAAGAGCTCATCTCATGGCAAAAAGAGCAAGCAAGCAAGGAAGGAAAAACATAAATCCTTCCAGGCCGTGCCCCAGTAACCCAACTTCCCCAATCAGGTTTCACCTCCCAAATCACATTTAGCTATAAACTCATCAGCAGACTAATCCACTGATCAGTATCTCCCCCGTGATCCAGCCACCTCCCAAAGCCCACCTTTGAAAGCAGGAAGCTCTGGGGGAAGGGGCATCTAGATATAAGCCATAACACAGACCAAATAGAAAGCACTTTTATTTTTCATAAGACCAGGAACCTGGAATCAGACTGCCAGTGTCGAGCTTCATCTGTGACCTATTTTAACTTAAAGCCTTATGTAGAATAACACAGTGTCACTCTTGCTATACACCACCTTTACATATGGGGACTGAGAGTAATGTCTTGATGCTCAGCTCATCTGTGGAGAAAAGATGAATTTTAACAGGAATCTAATCCATTAAGTAATATAATGGCTTTACATCTACTATCAAGATGTTTTTGCTCTGAGAAAGGATTTCTATTAACTGAGAAAATGCTTATCCAGGTTTTTTCATATTGCTTTTACTCATTTAGGGAAGGGTTCAGTGGGACTCAGAAACTATAGGACACATGCAATTGATGCATTCACACACAGCATTAGCATAATTAGGGAAGAGATGATGGAGACTGAGAATATTTGCCTTCTATGCAGTAACACTGTACAAAGATTTTTCAACGTGGCATTTCTTCATCAGGCCTTAAGAATGTCCCTAGCCAGAGATAGTGGTGTCCACCATTCCAGCATTCTGGACACTGAGGCAGGAGGACTGATGGCAAGTTCAACCCTAGTTTAGGAATTAAGCAACTTAGCAAGACCCTCTCTCAAACTATAAAATAAAAAAGTGCAGAGGAAGTATCTCAGCAAGGTAATTTTGGGTTCAATCTTCAGTACTATATTAGAAAGAAAGGAGAC
>PVLD010018217.1:0-39632 GCA_004027595.1 Dinomys branickii | reverse complement strand
GAGAGGGAGTGAGGGAGAGGAGGGGAGAAGGAGAGAGGGAGAGGAAAAGAAAGAAGAAAGGAAGGAAGGAAGGAAGGAAGGAAGGAAAGAAAAGAGAGAGAGAGAGAAAGAAAGAAAGAAAGAAAGAAAGAAAGAAAGAAAGAAAGAAAGAAAGAAAGAAAATGAGATAGTTCAGGCCCGAGGTTCAATCTCCAGAAATGAAGAAAGTAGAAAGGAGAGAGAGAAAGAGAGAGAAAGAAGACAAAGGAAGGCAGGAAGGAAGCAAGCAAGGAAGGAAGGGAGGGAGGGCGGGTTGCAGAAATCCAGGGTAAAGGCTGAGAGGAGACCACATGCTCTTGGAGCGGGAGCAGGGCAGCTATTGTGCCCTGGAAGGAGAGTTCAGTGTCTGTGCCGCCTGTGGGTAGGCAGAGGGGAAAGCATGGGCTAGAGGGGAAGAGCCTAAGACCTGCAGCCGTTCCTGACGGTGTCCGGGCGTGAGGGCTACAGTGTTATACCAGAAGTGGGCGGGTCGCAGTCGAGACAGGCAGGCTAGAGGAGAGCAGGTCTGGTCACTAAGCCGAAGAGAAAGGGAGATCGGAAGAGGACAAAATCACAATGTGTTAGACTTGGGAGAATGAGGCAGAGGACTGCAAGTTGGAGCCCAGTGAGGCAACTTAGCAAGACCCTGTCTGGAAATAAAAAAATAGAAGGGATGGGGCTGTAGCTCAGCAGTGGTGGGGTGGGGGACTCAGTTTAAAAAAACGGAAAGCACAAGACTGATAGGGCCGCGTGGGGAAGATCCTAGGTTGTGTGAGAGAGGCGGCTTGGAAACTGAGGCCTTGGAGACGGAGGTAGAGTCAGAAGAGAGGGGAAAAGGGTCAGAAGTTGGGAAGGGAGGGTAGCAAAGACGGCGCCCGCACGCCGCTCTTTGCGTGGGTGACACAGAGGGCTGCTGGGAGAGGGCGAGGCAGTAGCCATGTTCTCAGCAAGAGGGGAAGCCCAGCTGTCTTCTGGGAGGAAGGGGTTTAGAGATGCCAAGGAATTCCTTCGGGATTTTTTTTTTTTTGGTACCAAGAACCGAACTCAAGACCTTGTGCTTGCAGGCAGGTCCCTATGCTGTGGAGCCACATCCCGGCCTAAGGAATTCCTGTGGGGATTGTGTGTGGCCTCCACAGGCAGTGAAGGACAGACTCTGGAGGTGGTGACCAAAGGCTCACCACACGGCAGGAGGGGCTGGGTGAGCCTAGGGGCTTTCTAGACAACGCTCAGCAGGTTGGGGACCAGCGTGGGGAAATAGGCTGGGCCTGTGGCCCCGGCTCAGCAGTGCCGGGACATGGGGACCTCCACCTTCCAGGCAGTCAAGCACGCAAACCAGCAGGATACTAGGAATTCAGAAGAAATAAAATTGGTTTCCACTTCCTAGCTTGAAGTGGGCGTGAGGCGGCCAGCGCCCTGGGCAGGCGCCCTGTGACGCCCCCTCTCCTGACCCGTCCTGCTGTCCCGACGTCCGACTTAGGCTCCTCCTACGTTCCCCTGGAATGATTTTAAATCTGTCTGAAAGATGAGAGAACAACTCCCCTGGGGGACAGGAACATCTGTGCTCCCACCACGCATGGAGCAGGATGTCTGCTTCTTTATGGCACCCCGAGTAGGCAATGTTGAACCATAACGGTCAGGCCACGAGGGGCAGCAATAGCAGCAGTGGCTTAGTGGCAGTTCACAGTCCCGGGGGCCATGTGTTGCACCAGAGCGGCATTCAGGGTTCTAAAGCTACAGTGACAAAGAGTAGCTTAACACCAACACCAGCAGCCAGGACTGATGACAGGTTACTTTGCACCAACCCGGCAGGGCTGAACCTGCACCCAGTAGGCGAGCACATCTGTGTTCAGATTTAGAGCTGTACCCAGCACCAAGTGGTCGGAGTGACCCACCTGAACACAGCCCCAGCAGCGCTGATGGACCTTGTACCAGAGGGTGAGGAGGAAAGGAAGGGGAGTTGGGGAGTGTGAGTTAAGAGTCCTGCAGTTACTCAGAAGACCTGGCCAGAGGACCACAGGTGACCTCCAGGCCTTGGACTCATGGCCTGTAAAGTGGGCACACTGGTGTTTACCTGGTAGCATTATTGGGAAGATGCATGAGATAATCTGGTGATCTTTGTTTGTTTTTGACATTTGTCTCTCCCACTCAACTGTAAAGTCCCTGAAGGCGGAAAACACAGGTCATCAGAGGTGTGCTGGGGGTGAGCTGTGTTAACACCAGCCATTCACTGAATGTTGCTGCCCACGTTCTGCAGTGTGTCATCTCCACATCTTCACAACAGCTTCAGGAGGGAAATCTTATCCTCTGCAGATTAGGGTGCGGAGATGGAAAGAGGCTCAGTGACCTGCCCCAGTCCACACAGCCACTTAGTCGTGCAGTGACCTCTTCCTTCTCTTCCCAGCTGCTCCGAGAGAGGAACCATGAGGACTGGTTACATGGGACACCGCTGCCGGCCAGTGTAAACCCAGATGGTGAGGAGGCCTGGACTCGTTTCCTTGGATATTCTTCACACTGAGTCTCCTACTGGAACTGTTCACTGAGATAATGCCTCCAGCCTGCCACGCTGCTTATGTGTGAATTAAAAAACATTTTGAAATTCTTCACACAAATGAGCATCCATGTAGGTGGACACGGTGCCTGCGAGCCCACTGGGGACTTGCGGCTGGCGGTGGCACTGGTGGCTCTGAGACCTGGAGCGCTTGCTGTGGCATCTTCGGCACTGAGCCTGCTGTTATTCAGACTAATGGGCCAGTGGAAAATTCCTCCCTTGGTTTAGTTCTTCTCTGGAACTGAGAGCTCAGCCAGGAGCTGCAAGCACCCCAGGGTGATGCACTCGGATTTGTCAGCAGTGGCTGCCCCACCCTCTCCCGAGGCACTGCTGCAGGAGGGCCAGGTGGAAAAGGGGGGCAGAGTGGGATGGGGAGGCCCTGGAATGTGGAGTTGTATTTCCCAGGTCCCTAACCTTCTGCATTCTACCACATGGCTTACAAAGTCTTACATGGCAGCCGGGTTTCTTGATAAGCAGGTACCACAGAGACGTCCTGCCTGGGAAGAGAATTTATGTCATTTCATTTTAAAAATTTCAATTTCAGTTTTATTAGTGCATTTGCAGTGCAAAGTGATGGCATTCGTCATGAGGAGCTGGTCCCTGGACCATCTTAATTCTTTACGCCCCACCCCCTGTCCCCTTCCCATTTGCAGAAGGGCTGTGGCCCTGCGTCCTATACTGTCTTTTATCTTCTTCTTCCTCCTCCTCCTCATCCTCCTCCTCTTCTTCCTCTTCCTCTTCCCCTTCCCCTTCCCCTTCCCCTTCCCCTTCTCCTTCTCCTTCTTCTTCTTCTTCTTCATTTTGTTCTTATTTGCAGTTTGGGGTTTTTTTTGTTGGTGGTTTTTTGTTTCTTTGTTTGTTTTTTTGGTGGGTCTTTTTGAGACAGGGCCGTGCTCTGCAGTTCAGGCTGGCCTTGAGCTCACTCTGTGGACCAGGCTGGTCTGGAACCTGAAGTGATCCTCTTTCCTTGGCCTCCCAAGTGCTAGGATTACAGGCACGCAACACTACATCTGGCTGGGTTCCTTGTACAGGAGAAGCCATGTGTGACACATGCCTGTAATCCCAGCACTTGGGAGACTGAGGCAGGAGGATCACTGTGTGTTTGAGGCCAGGCTGGACTATAAAGTGAATACAAGGCCAGCCTGAACTGCATAGTGAGACCCTGTCTCAAAAAAAAAAAAGTTTAGACTGATGCCCTCGTACTAACCATGGCTCCCGTGTGGTGCAGCTCTGGGTGTCCTATGTCATGCTTGCCACATCTGCAAGGTGCACTGCTGTCATAATGAGAAGAAGGACAGTGCTAGCGTAACACAAGCCTTCATCTTGCTCCTGTTTCTTCACTGCATTCCAGCAGAATGGGGACCTGGCTGTCCCGTTCCCATGGATGTGTCCTCCCCACTGTACCCTTGAAGGCATTCCTGGTCTCCCCCGTTTTCTTTGTAGCTTTCATTCAAAACAACAAATAAACAAACAACAAGATGCAACTCAATCAACCAACCAACCAACCAAACTACATCATCAAAAACAAATAATCTGAAAATATTATTCAAGTCCTATAAAGGGCTTAATCTTTCAATCAGTTTTCGATTTCCTTCTCATCTTTTACCCACTGTCTCAAATCCTTCCTTTCTTTGGAGTGATGCTGCTGAGATTCAGAGGACATTGGCCTTTAGATATTATCAACCCTTACTGTAAGACAGGCTTCTCCTCTACCCTATGAACAATACCTTTCCTCCTCTAAAATTCTTTCTTTTGGTACTGGGAATTGAACTCAGGACATTGTGCTTACCAGCCAGGTGCTTGTGCTGCTGAGTTACATCCCTGGCCCTAAAATTCTTTTGCAGTCCTCTTTTGAGGCATTGTGACTGGGGCTTTGCTCTGGTAACACCACAGGAAAGAGTGGGAGAAACGGGCATGAAGTGGATATGTCTGATTCAGCTCCTGCTCACCTTCTCCGCGCCCCCCAGCTGCTTCCAAAGTAAGTCCTTTATGGCTCTGGGCTGCGCTTAGAATACTGTGGGGAGGATTAGCTCCCAGTACAGACGCGTACTTCAGTTTAAGTAAAAGTGATTTATGAACATTGGGAGGAGTTCTTTGCTTCGCAGAAAAGACACTTTTCTAATAAAAGGACTTACCATAGGATTACTTTATATAGCCAACTCTCCTGAGCACTCAAATGGGGTCGTTATAAAAAATGCAATATAAGTTCAATACTATAGAAGTCTTCCCAGGAAGTAAGGCATACCTGTTATTCCGAACCCAATTTCATGTTTTCTTTTGAAACTCTGGAACCACTGTCCTGTACCCCAGAGATGATGTTGCTGACAATGTTTTTTCTTTTGTTGTACTGGGGTTGAACCTAGAACTGTTGCACCTGAGCTATGTCCTTGGACCTTTATACAGTTTTAAAAAATTTACGACAATGTCTTGCTATGTCCCTAAGTTACCTGGACTGGACTTGAATTTATGATCCTCCTACCTCAGCCTTCTAGACTGCTGGGATTACAAGCATGTGACACCAGGCCTGGCTGCTGACAATTCTAATCTGTGAACTGGTGGTTGTGAGGTTAAGCGTGCTTACAGTTGCGAGCTGTATAAACCAGCACTGAGGGGCTGCCTAGTCACTGTGATGCTAATTTCCTCTTTCACTGACTTGAAAGTCAGGAGTCTGAGACTGGGGCTGGCTCTCTGGGTTGACAGGGGTGTTCTCCAGGTCAGATAGCCCTAGGACACCCTGTGCTGGTCTCTTGCCTTAGAAGCACTGCCTAGAGCCTCTTCAAGGCCCTTCTAGGTCTAAGGAGTGTAGTCTTTCACCCTGTGCGGCTGTGTGGTGAAGAAGCTAGGAATCACTGGGGAAGCACACGATGATTTTGGGATTTCACTTTATCTGACTGTAGTTGTACTGCTTTTAAGTAACTTCATGGGACGTTATAGAGTTAAGAACTCACGTTTCAAGCCAGGCATGATGGTACACACCAACAATCCCAGCACTCAGGGGACTGAGTCAGGAGGATGGCTGCATGTTTGAGGTCAGCTTGGGCTACATAGTGAGTTCAAGGCCAGCCTGCACTACATAGTGAGACCTTGTCTCAAACAAAACAAAGCAAAGCAAAACAAAACAAAACAGTCTACATTTCTAGAAGAGAGTGTTGTTTGCCAGCAACATACATTGGGCAGAGGTATTGAAAACAGCCTGAGTGTCCCAAGATGAGAGAAGGAATAGCCCAGATGCCCTGATTCTCCTTGCTGGAGCTTGAAGGAAAGGGATGGTGTAGTCCCCCAGACACAGGTCTGTGAAGACTCCCAGGACCCAGATTCCTGAGGATGAGAGTGCACTTTGCTAGGACCCCACCCACCCCCAAGTTGGAACATTTTTCTCTTCAGCACCTCAGTTTCCCTGTTTGTACCAAGGGGTGCTTGTCAGTTGTCAACCTGACTCACGCAACGTTTGTGCAAAGCAGACGATCATCAGCTGCTCTGAGCTAAGAAAGATCTGTCAGATGAAGTGAAAGAAAGAGAAGGCCAAAGAGACGCCGCTTTCATAATGGAGTCATTTCCGCTGCTGCAGGACGGAGCGGGGGCAGCCCGTGGCTTAGTAGTGAGAGACTGTTTCCAAGAGTAATCCCCAAACCCCGTTTGACCGCTTCTGGGGCTACCCCCTGACCCACAGGTCTAGTGACGGGCTTTCTAGCAGAAAGAAGCTGGGCCCTCCTTGGGTTCCAGCTCTAGTCAGCCTGGCTGACGCTGACGGAGGCTGAGAATGGATCGGATCATCCGTGCACGGGCTGTGCTTCTCCGCCTCCCTTCTCTGCCCCGCGTTCTGCGGCAGCCCCAGCCTTGTCCTGGTCTTCGCCTGCTCTCCTGCACCTGTGTCCTCCTGCTCCTTTGCTCAGCTTGCCTGTCTGGTCAGCCGGAACACAGACTTGCTTTCATTTTGCTCCCTGCTCCTGTGTTTATCGAGGGGTAAAAAAGTCACCAATGCTTGGATCAGGACACTGACCTTTCCAAAGTCATAATTACTTTTAAGCCTTAAGGTCCTTCTCAAAGGGTAGTTTTGCCATCATCACCGACCCTTTCTCACCTTCCTAGTCCTGCTCACTGCCACTCTCGGGGAGTCTTTCTAAGGGAGCATTTCTCCTTGCCATTTGCCTTCCTGTAAGGGTTCCTGTAAGGCAGATGCGGGGTTTGGATCTTTGGGGTCTCCTTTGGGTCCTTAGAAGACAACTTCCTTGAACAGTTCCCCACCAGGGTGTGAGGGTGCTTCCTGGTAAGGCTCCCTGCAGTGGCTCGGAGTGGGACTGGGGCTGGGGGTGGTTGACTGTCTTGGGAGGTTCCCTGCAGTCTACCTGGGCTTCTCCAGGCAGCCTTGAGCAGACGGGGGTGCGGCCAGGTTCCTTGTGCCCACAAGACTATGTCTCAGAAGGGACCTCCGTGCTTCCTTTCCTCGTTTCTCTGCTATCACCCTTCATGAGTGTGTGCGTGAGTTTGCATGTGTGAGTGTGTGTGTGCGTGTGTGCGCGCGCGCACAGAAGACTCCAAACCAGAAGCCCTTTCTTTGTGGAGGACATGGAGAAAGGCCAGCTTAGCACCCTCTGCTGCTGACCTGCACACCATGGGTACTTCTTTTTCTTCGTTTGCCCCAGTGTACAGAGGGGCAGATGTGGGGGAGAAGTGGTCAGTTCTCCCTGTTCTGGCATAAGATTCTGAGAGCTTATCAGGCCATAGCAGTGGGTGGGGTGAAATCCAGCTCCCCAGATTGTGAGGCACTAGGACAGCTGTCAGCTTCTGGAGGCCAGGTCTGCCTCCTGCCTTTACCCTATTGTCCTGTTCCAGATGCCAGGTGGTGCTGTCCACCAGGCCACAGTGGGTCCTGAAGGCCCAGGTGTGTGGGGGGCTAGTGGGGGCAGAAGGCGGTGCCCTCGGCATCTGTAACAGCTGGGAGAGCTCAGGAGCGCCACACAAGTGGTTAGTATGAGCCTGCTCAGGGCAGGGCTGGTGGGAAAGAGGCGAGGGTGGGTGTGGCTTGGTTTATGGACTTCTGACTTCTTCTGGAGAAGCGAGTTGGTGGCAGAGGGCCCTCCCTAATCCACCAGCCCTGGGGGGTCAGAGGGAGTGGCAGGGCGCCTCCCCAGACACCCACTCCCACTGGGAGGAGAAAGGGAGTGGTAGGAGGCACCTGCATCTGCCTCTTGCCCCAGGAGGGAAGCCAGAGACACCTGCTGGGCCCGCCTCCTCCCTACCTGGGGGGGGGGAGCTGCTACCTCGAGCTGCTTCATGCCCGCCCCGGGGGAGCGCTGGCAGCGGGAGATGTTTGCCAAGGTTTCAAGAAGCCGGCAGCAGATCTCAGGATGCTGGCTAGTTCCCTGGAGAATCTTGCCTAGAATTTTCTAGGCCACTGGGGTTGCCTCTCACTTAGATGGTTCCTAGTGGGGAAGAAAGTCTTTGGGGAGCAAGGAATGGGAGGCAGAGGACTCCCGCCCTTCCCAGTGTAGGGTTCTCGCCTGTCGGAATTTGCCCCTTGGCCTCGCTGTTCTCCTGCCCACCCACCTTTGTGCTTAGTTGAGGGGAGCAGTAGAGAGCAGAAGACCGCCTCGCTGGCCCACCTGATCTCTCCGACCTTCCCATGGGTGGCTTCATCCCAGCTTTGGAGAAGTCAGGTCCCTGGTTTGAGGAGAGTCCCTCACTCCGTCCACCTCTGGTCAGACACTGGGGCAGCAGCTAGACTCCTGGCTGTGGTTTGAGGCCTTCTCTTTGGCCTGCTCCCCTCGCTGATCAGACAGTCCCTGCCTTCTCCTCATCTTATTGTAGGACCTGCCCGTTGTTCTTAGGCGTGTCTGGGTTTTGGTGTGTGTGTGTGTGTGTGTGCGTATGTGTGTGTGTGTGTGTGTGTGTGCTTTACTAATATGGATGTTTTTGTCCAGAAATCGAGAATTTGGGAAAAGCATCCCTACCCCTGACAACAGCTGCGAACAGCAAAGAGGAAAGAGTTGGCTACCAAAGACCAACCTTCTGGTCTTCTGGTTCCTAACTCAGAAACTTGGGGTTTGCAGTGAGCTTGCCAGCAAGACAGGCCCAAGTCCCACTGGCTAGTACCCCTCCTCAAGAAGACCCGCCAACTCCCAGTGGTTGGCCTGGAAACAGAGGCCTCCAGTTCAGCTACCTCATGAATATTTGTGAATTAAATATTAACTAGGGTATCACATTTACCCCCTAGGCCACGCAGTGCCAAACCAGTCAGGGAGAACCCCCAACAGCAGAACAGAGATTCTCCTCAGCAAGACAAGAGAGCTCAGCCATTGACTGAATCTTAACATTTTGTCTTTGGCTTTTAACAAGAACAGACTCCTGTGAACACTGCTGTTCTTAGCACAGACAAACAGAAGATTCTCCTTGGTGTTTGCATGAGAAAATGGCGCTTGCAGTTCCTGCTGGTGCTGGGGCCAGAGGCCTCCGGGACAAGAGGAGCTTCTGAGGGAGCAGCAGAGTCAGGATGTAGCCAGGCAGGGTACAGACCTGGGCAGGAGCAAGGTGTCACCTCCGCAGACTTCTTATCCTCAGGAGAATCTCAGACATCAAAGTGAACTCGTATTAGGAGGGAATCAGATGCCTTGGATCAAATGCTGTGGGAGGCTCGGGCCCAGGTAGCTGAAGCTTATCGTCTGGACATCATCTGAGTCTGCAAAGGGGACCCGAGCTGACTTCCCAGGGAATGGCCAGGGGCCTCCCACATGATGGCTGTTTTCCTCCTCACCTTCCAACTGGCAGTTGTGACTTGCGAAGCCCTGTTCCCTGGTGACGTCACATCTTTCCGGTGCTCTTTGCCAGGAGTGCAGGGAAATGGGCACACCCCAGGCTTGGGCCCCCTGGGATGCTTCCCGGCTTCCTGGGACAGTCGCACAGGGAGGCAAAGCTCCGAGTGACACATAGACCCTCTGTCTTCTGCGGGACACATGCCGGTGGCTCAGGCAGAGCCTTGCGGTGTCCTGGTGTGCGCCTGCACTTCTTTCTGGGATGGGCTTGTCAGGAATCCAAGGTTGAAGTGCCAGTGTCCCAGGCCACCTGAGCCCTCTGCTTCCTCTGCCACCATGGAAGCTTACATGCAGCATGGGGAGAGCCAGGTCACTTTCTAGGACACCTGGCTTTGATGACCTTACAGAACTTTGAGACCCTGAGTTCCAGCCATGACTTTGTTGGAGTCTGGAGTCCAGCATCTCCCCTGGGGGATGGAGGGGTATTTTGTCTCCACGCAGGGAGCTGGGGGCAGACAGCTCTACCCTCACAGTGAGGCGACTTCCACAAAGTCATTTGACCTCAGCGTGCCTCGGTTTCTCGGTTTCTCCCTCTGCAGATGGAGAGGACAACTTGTCACCGTCACCGGTGTGGAGAAGGCTGGCCTCAAAGTTGCGGCGATGCTCCTGCCTCAGCCTCCTGAGTGCTGGGATTATGGATGTGCAGCAGCGCTCCTAGTATTGCTCTCCGAATTTGAATGTTTTGTTTGGTTTTGCTCTTTCCCGTCACGTTCTCTTGAAACTTGGCATACCATTTTATTTTATTTTTTTTTAGTTTTTTTGAGGCAAGGTCTTGGTAAATTGCTCAGTTGCCCAAGCTGGTCTCAGACGAATGACCCTCCTGCCTCAGCCTCCCAAATTCTAGGATCACAGGTGTGCACCATCATGGCCAGCTCCATTTTCTTAAAGGACAAAATAGTTTAAAACAAGTCACTTGGTACTGTTTCCTTTCTTAAGCAATTAAATTCAATTTTTGTTAAAGTCACATAGGTAAATAGATGAAAACTTGTGCTTTACTGCCTAGGTTTAAGGAAAGCAGCAGTCTCCCTCCTGGAGCGCGCCACTCATTCCCTGCTTCCCGGAAAGAAGAGGCAGACGCTGTGCTCTTTCTTCCAACGGAGACTTTCCCGTCTCCAGAGGTGCTTTTCTTCCCGCTCCTTGACTTTTCACTTACACGGCGGGCTGTTTGCTAGAGTCAGGGCTGACAGGTTGAGCAAACAAAAAATCAGAATACACAGTTAAAGGTGCGTTTTAAGCAAACGAGGCTACTATTTTAGTGCACATATGTCTCATGCAGTGTTTGGGCTATACCTAAGCTAAAGGGTTTTGATCACTTATCTGAACTGGGAATCCTACATGTTTTTCCAACAACCTTCACCTTGGCGGATGAAGTTTTGATTTTCTCTACTCAGCCAGCCTCGAATGCTGCATCCTCTGTCATTTTGTTAGAGGAGACTCGGGAAACACAAGCTGCTCGTCTGCTTCTCTCCTGTGGAATCTCGCCAACGCTCTAGTCTCTCTCTCTTTTAGCTCTGCTCAGGGACTTTGCGAAGAATACAGCTGTGCACTGGGACCTCGAGCACATGACTGTGCCTGAGCTCTTCCGGCTGGAGATTCTTCGTTCATGCCACCTGCTATGTCCTGCGGAGCCCCTCTTCCCCTCCGCGGAAAACCTAACAGAGTTCAAGGCCCGGGCATTCGTGGGTTCTGAGATGCAACCTGAGCCTACCTGGTTGAAGCCTGGGCTATTAGAATAATCAAGAACTGTTAAGATAATAAAACTCAATCACCTTAATTCTGACATTAGTTTATTATTTATGTATTTGTTATTAGTTTTTCTAACATTAATTTAATAAAAGCAAAACCAAACAAACCCTAAACTCTGCTCCTTAGCCTGTATGAGGAATATTGAGAGTTGGCCACGGAGGGACTTTGTGACTTAACTATTTATGACTTGATTCTTTTGGTATTTGTTTTGAGAGCAAAGTTAGAGTTCTCTCTCTCTCTGTTTTGTTTTTTGAGACAAGATCTTGCTATGCAGTTCAGACTGGACTTGAATTTACCATGTAGCCTAGGCTGACCTTGAACTTACAGCACGGCAATCCTCCTGCCTCAGCCTCCTGAGTGGGGGATTACAGGCATGTGCCACAATACCCAGCAGATTTTTCTCTAATAGGAGGATCTTACTCTGGTTCTAGAATATGTTCTTTACCTGCAACCGTGTTGCTAGCGAGCACAGGGTGATTCTGACTTAATGTCCCAGGGAGTTACAAACTGAAGTGTTTGCAAGCGGTCAGTATTAACTGTAAAGTATTCATCTTAAATTATTTGCTTTTTCTTTTTGCAGTACTAGGGATCAAGCCCATGGCCTTATGCATGTTAGGTAAACACTCTACCACTGAGCTACACCACCAGCCCTGAGAGTTCCTTTTTCTTGGTTGTACAGGTGAATGGGTTTCCTTGTGACAGATTTGCACACAGCAACATAACTTCAATCATTTTTACCCTGTCCCTGGCCACAGGAGTGTCTTGAACACACAGAAAATAAGCATTCTTTGTCTTTCTTTGTTTTATTTTTTTGGTTTTTGAGACAGGGTATTGCCCTGTAGCCCAGATTGGCCCTGTACTTAAGACCACCCTTCTGCCTCAGCCTTGTGAATGCCGGGATTACAAGTGCGCACCTCCTTGCCCCGCTCCTCTCTTTCTGGCCTAATGCGTAAGAAATGCGCACTTTCTCAGCTGGGGTTGTTGGTTATTATCTCTGATTTCGCCTTCTCCCAAGAAACCTGATGTGAAAATCACTGTGATTCTCAGTCATAGAATAGTGTCGTATTTAAAAGTCAATAAAATTCTTTTCCTTAAATTGCCTGCTTTCTTTCCTCAGGCTCCGAGACTGCTTTCGTCTTATCGCTGGGTTTTCCTGCATGCGGTGTGGAATGTCCGCACCACACCTTCCTGGCAACTGAAACTCCCTTGTCCTGTACAAGCCCGAGGGCAGGAGAGCCTTCCAGAGGGAACCCTTGGGAACCAGGCCCCGTCATCTTCCTGCGCGCCAGGGGGCTTCCTCTACTCTCTTACACCCCAGAGGGAGAAAACTTGTCTTTATGAGAATCTCAGCTGGGCGTGGTGGTGCACGCCTGTATTCCCAGCACTCAGGAGGCTGAGGCAGGAGGGTCAATCAGAGTTGGAGGCCAGCCAGGACTACACAGTGAGATTCTCTTTTTTTTTTTTTTTTTGGCGGTACTGGGGATTGAACTCAGGACCCTGCGCCTGCTAGGCAGGCGCTTATTCCACTGAGCTATATCCCCAGCCGAGATTCTATCTCAAAACAGAAAACAAAAACCACCACCAGCAGCACCAAAAACAATCTCAAATATATGTTTCTAATCCTAATACTTAAAACAGAACCAAAGCCACCAGCCCACATCTCAAGTGCACTGGACGGCACGGGTGGTTTTCTCTGGGCTGAGAGTCAGAACCTGTGTTCAGGGGCTGAGTGTCTCGTCTTCCTCCAGGAAGCTGGAGTCACACAACCTGTCTCAAAGTAAAACATAAAAAGGGCTGGAAGTGTAGGTCAGTGTGGAGGCTCTGAATTTGATGCCTAGAACTGAAAAATAAACGAATGAAGAGCAACCACAAAGGGCTACAGGGCGGGCTTGCCGCAGGAGTGCTTTAAGAGCACGAGTTTCAAGAGAGAGGAGATGTAATGACAGCGGAAGCTATGGGGACCCTCCCTGGTAGCATAAACACTACTACTAAGCAGCCACCAGCTGGAGAGTAAGAGGACACATGACCGGCCTCAGAGCACGAGGTAGGCAGGCGGTTCTGAGGGAGCTGCTTGGCAGAAAGATCTTGCTAAGTAGCTCAGTTGCCCAAGCTGGTCTTGAGTTTACCATCCTCCTGCCTCAGCCTGTCAGAGTGCTGGGATTACAGGCATGCCTCTCATGGCCAGCAGTTTCCTCCCTCTTTTTGTTTTGTTTTTGAGACAGGGTCTGGCTGTGTACTTCAGGCTGGCCTTGAACTCACTGTGTAGCCCAGGCTGGCCTCAAACTTACAGTGATCCTCCTGCCTCAGCCTCCTGAGTACTGGTGTTACAGGCTGCGCCACCATGCCAGGCTAATTGCCCCTCCCACACTGACTTCAACTCAAGGTGGAGCATTATCCTTGTGTCCAGTGAGAGACCTCACCTCAACTCTCAGAAGTGCAGCTTAGGGGAGTGCCCTTTCCACTCATTCTCACAATACGTTTATTTGGAATCAGAAGGTTGTGCAGCCCAGCAGCCTACACATAGAATGAGCTACTCACTGCATCTGATTGTGGCTCAGAAGCCAGTTCTGCTCTGTGGCACCTCACCCAGCACCTGCCTCAGTTGCCCTTCTGCAAGTGGGAGTTGTAACTATGGTCACCAGGGCAGGGCTGTGCCTTAATTACCTAATGATTGTAACAGGATTTTATTTTGAAATGGAATTGAACTCAGGACCTTGTGCTTTCCAGACAGGCGCTGTGCTGCTGAGCTACATCCCTGGCTCGGGTAACACGCTTCGCAGAAGCCGGGGAAGTGGCAGTTCTGAGTGAGTGTGGTCATTAGGAGACATTAGGAGAACCACACTGCAGGCTCCCGGCCCTGGGAGACAACTCGTGGGTTCGCAGGTCTCTCCCACAACTCGCAGGCTACACTGGAAACCCCAGGCCCCTGGGGAGAATCGCGTGTGCTGGCCCTGGGGAGGGCGTCCACCAGCCACAGCCCCCTTCTTCACCCGCCCCCAGCAGAGTGCTGAATCCTGGCGGGTGCCAAGGATGTGAGCCGCACACTGGGGCCAGGGGGGTGGCTGGGTGTGGGCGGGGTATTGGTTTCGAACTTCTGGGCGCAAGCAATTGTCCCGCCTCAGCCTCAGGAGTGCTGGGACTGCAGGTATGCACCGCCACACCTGGCCTTGTACTTTCTTTAAATTGCTAAATTAAAGCTATATTACTCTTGTAAAATAAAACTCGGTGATGCCCGCTCAGGAGACTGAAGGAGGAGACTAGCTGAGAGTTTGAGGCCAGCCTGGGCCGTAGTGTGAGTTCAAGACCAACCAGAACTCTAGGGCATGATCTAGTCTCAAGAAACCAACCAAACCAACCAAACAAACAGAAATGAGGGGAAGACCGCAGGGCTGCTACACAGCACTCATCACTCAGCAGATGCCAGGAAAGGCCACAGGGTGGGCGGGGCTCGCTCCCAGCTGGAGCTTGTGCTCAGCGTGTGTGAGCACTACTAACCAAATAGCTCAGTAAAAAACTCCCTCTATAGGGAAGATAACCCTGTTTCTTCTATGATTGTGTGTGTGTGTGTGTGTGTGTGTGTGTGTGTTGGGGTTGGAACTCAGGGCTACATTCCTGGCCCTTCGAAGATCACTTTATTTTTATTTTTGTTTTTGGTTTTGTTTTGCAGCCCTGGGATTGGACCCAGGGCCTTTGCCCTCAGCTGCCTCCTGATCCCTACCCCTTTATTTTTTTATTTTGAGACAGTCCTACTCAATCACTAAGTTGCTCAGGCTGAGTTCTAGTTTGAGAACCTTCTGCCTCAGTCTCCCCCAGCACCGGCATCGCAGGCGTGAGCCACCATGGCCAGCTTACCGTGGGCTTTTGATTATCATGTGCGAGTTTTCCCAGCGTGATAAGGAGAATGATTCAAACAACAATGCTACGATAATAAAGGAAAGAAGGGGCTGGGGATATAGCTCAGTGGAATAAGCGCTTGCCTAGCAAGCGCAGGGTCCTGAGTTCGATCCCCAGTACCGCAAAAAAAAAAAAAAAAAAAAAAAAATAAAGGAAAGAAACTGTTTTTTAAACAATAAGAAACATGGAGGGTGCTGGAAGACTTAGTCTCTGCCCTCTGGAATTTATAGCCTGCATAATATCATAGGCACAAATATCTACCACAAAAAGAAAACAGAATAATAACTTTTAGAGGCAGAAAATTCCTGAGGTGCAAATATTGAAAATATACCCTGAAGCTGGGTGTGGTGGCTCATGGTTATAATTCCAACATTCTAGGAGGCTGAGGCAGGAGGATTCCAGATTCGAGTCCAGCCTGGGCACCTTAGTGGCTTAGCAAGACCTATCTCAAAATAAGAAAGAAAGAAGGGCTAGAGTTGCAGCCCAAAGTGAAGGCCTTGCATTCAGTGTTCAATCCCTCATGCGACTCAGGTGCACATACACACACACACACACACACACACACACACACACAAGCACTGCACACATGGAAGGAAAATTAAAGAATTTCTGGAATTATCTTGTTGATCTAGACGGAGTTGCGGAGGGCGTATGTGCCGATAATAACAAAGACAAGGTGTAATGGGAGGTCTTCTCGCCATGATATGGAATCCGGGCTTCAGATTAATGCTGACTGTGCAAAAGGTGGTTGACTTTGAATCTCAAGAAAATTAAATTTGGTTTCGGTAGTCACTGTTTTATATTACAAGAGTAATATAGATTTAATTTAGCAGTTTAAAGAAAGTACAAGGCCAGGTGTGGTGGTGAATACCTGCAGTCCCAGCACTCCTGAGACTGAGGCAGGATGATTGCTTGAGCCCAGAAGTTCAAGACCAACAGCGAGCCTCAGTCTAAACAAAAAAGAAGCCAGGTGTGCTGGCACACGCCTGGAATCCCAGCAGTCTGGGAGGCGGAGGATTATAGCTCAGGGGGAAGGCCCTGGGCTTGACCCCGGGTACCAAACCCCCTAAACAGAAAAAGATGAGAATCACCCATAATTTTACTGCTTGCTATTATCGTGAAGATTTTTGATACCTGGCCTTTTCGACTTGGGCACAGACATGTTCCTTTTCCTTTTGACAGCCACGGAAGCCTGCTGTCCTTACCTAGTGGACTTCAGGGGATGCTCCGCAGGGCCCTGTCTGGTGGCCAGGCCGGGAGCGGGTGTGAGTTGCGGGTGTGGCCCTAACCTTCCTCTGCTCTCCTTGGTCCTTGGGCTGCCGGAAGGCCGAGCCTTCTCCCTGCTGCTGTGTGCCTCCCTGCCTCCCGGCTGTCTCTTCCCATCCTTGCAGGTGGCCCACCCTGTCCCCACCACGCTCCCCAGGCCTGCACCTTGCATGATACTTAGCTCAGCGCCAACCTTCCGTGATTCCTGCCTGCAGCCAGGATAGCCAGGATGTGAGGGCTGCCGAGATCTGGGGCAGAGGCGGGGTGCGGTGGTGTGGGGGGTGGGGGGGGCTGCTGCCCCGTATATTGAGGGTGAATTTAGCCAGGTATTTTGCAAGTGGGAAGGGGACCAGGAGATGGAGGGATGTGGGAAGAAGAGGGAAGGGGAAAGTAGGAACTCAGATGTGTCACGCGGGGGTTTGCCGGATGTGTGCAGTCATTCTGTACTGCGAACATGTACTCATAAAAGTATGCTGGGTTCTGTAATCCCCGCACTGGGGAGGCTGAGGCAGGAGGGTTATAACCCCTGTTATTAAGGATGAGTTCTTAGAAAAATATGTTGACACAAGCCTCACACACACACACAAATCTTCTCATCTTTTACTTGATACTTATTTCTACCAAAGGACCTGGTTCCGGTTCGCACAGATTAAAAACCCACTGAAGATGAGACCCTCTTGTTTTGTCACCTTAGCGCTCAAGGCTCTCCAAGTACTTGCCACCTTTATTTTCCCTGATCTTATGAGGCAGATACTTTGAGCATTACTTTTTTTGGTTTTTGTAGTGCTGTGACAGGAGCCTGGGGCCCACACACGCCAGGCAAGTGTTCCGCCCCCACCCTCCTCGGATGATGGATGACTGCCAGTGTCCCACAGCTGGGCGGGCGGAATCTGCACCGTGGTTTAGCCCAGTTACCATCACCGGACCAGGAAGGGCCTCAGGAATAGGCCCTTTGGTGTCTCAGCCCCCAACCCAAACCTCAGCCTCGCGACACTGGGCCCAAGGCACGTGACTCCTCTTCTAGTGCTCCTGGCCATGGACCGGCTCGAGTGGTCTGTCTCTGCCACTGAGGCTGCATGGCAGCGGGGAGCACAGCTCAGGGTCATGGTGACGTGGCCACCACCCTCCAGGCCCCACGCGGTTGCTTTTTGTCACTTCTGTTGCAAGTGGTTCCTTCAAAGCGAGGTGGTGTATGTAACCAGTAAGGACCGCTCTCCTGCTTCACGGTGTGATCCTCTGGCGCATTATCCTTAATAATAGACGTCACCTGGAGATATCACCCACGTATGGGGAACCCTCACTGTCCTGACTTTTCCTCCCTTCGGGATCCTCAAAACAGGAAGTTCCTGAAAGCCCAGAGTCTCCCTGTGGTTCCCGACTTGACATCCCGGGCGCCCGGCAGGCCAGCGGCAGGGAGCCCTCCTTCGTCTCCCTGTCTCCTGTCCTCTGGGGTTGGCCTGGGTCTCCAGAGCCTGTGCTGCCATGAAGACAGACACACGGCTCAGGACAGGGCCCTTTCGGGTGTCACCTTGTGGGCTGGGTGTCAGGCGGGATCCTGACAGACCCAGAAGGCCTGCAGTTTGGTTCTTCTTATTCTGCTTCCTTTTCTGAATTGAACTGGATTGAACTGCATTGAACTCAGTACCTTGCGCTTGCCAGGCAGGTGCTTGTTCCACTGAGCTATATCCCCAGCCTCCACTTCCTTTCACATCACGATGACCCCTCCTTCCACATTGAAGGCAGACGAGTGCCTTCACAGGGAGTGTGCACCCCAGGGCCCTCCAGCGGGCTCCGCCAGGTGCAGAGGCTCTGTTTTCCTGTTCTGAACTTTGGTAGGGACACGTTTGTCCCCACTGCCCTCCCTCAGGATATCAGCAACTGCCTCATCCCTTCCCTTCCCTTCCCTTCATGGGTTAATTCTCCTCATTCCTGAAGTTCTTCTCGGGTCTCCCTTCCCCTCCGGCCAGGAGGAATGAGTCAGCTCAGGCCGCTGACCGCTGACGGAGAGACCTTGCTCTTCTCTTCCTTCTTCAGCCAACCCCAGAAGTAGGATTCTTTCCTAGACTTGTGTAGAGGAGCCCTCTGGGTAACGTGAATCCATTTTCCTTGGCCGGCACAAGATGGTGGTCCTGCCAGTGTTTTCCAGGGACTTGCACAGGTCACTGCCAGATCTCCCCAGTCCGCTCTGAGCATGCGAATAGCTGCCATCTGTGTAGCATTTAGCTCGGACAGGGCACTTTACCTGGCCCCGTATAATTAGACCACGGTGCCCTGCAGTATTTTGACACAACATTTTGTTGAGCCAGTGAACGGCGAGAACCAAGGTATCACTGCATTGTTTCATTCATCATAACTCTGCAAGGTGCTTATTATCGACTCAGAAGAGCTCAGGGTTGGTGAAAGTAAATAATTTGCCCCAAATCACCTCATAAATGACAGACGCAGCTTCAGTTCCAGGAGCTCTGGCTCTCTGGTGGACACCACACCACCGTGACAGCATGAGACTGACTCACAGGTCCCCACGCTGCTCCAGAGATGTGGGGAGACTCTTCCTCTGGTGAGCAGTGGTTTCGCATCTGGATGCCCTCGGGTGCTATAAAGCCCTGCTCATCGCCAAAACGACTGTGACTTTAGCACTCAGCGTCTTGGTTTCAAAGAGAGACAAGGGCCGAGGCCTTTTGACCAGGGCCCCCTTTCTCTGTTGTTAAGAATGAGAGAATGAAGTCACCCTTGAGCTTGGTGGGCCTGTCTGAATGTCAAGGAGTCTTTAAGGAAGTTTTAGTAGATCGATCTGAATCTGGCTTTTTTTTTGGTGGGGGGTACCTGGACTCCAACTGAGCACTTTGTGCTTGCCAGGCAGGCACTGTGCTGCTGAGCTCTTTCCCCGGCTGAATCCAGCTTGCTTTTCCAGTGAGTTTAGCAGTGTTAACTTAGTACAGCTTTCAGAGGGTCTGGGTTGTCATGGCGACACTCATTTGGTGGTTCAGAGCGGGTGAATAAGAAATTTTCTTTCTTGAAGATAAGTTGAGTATGCTAGATCAGAATGGGCTCCACAATCTCTGTACATGAGATGTGATAGAAAAATACAGTGGTTTAAATTTTAAAAAATTGTTAGAGTAAAGGACACATTGCCACTCATTCCCTAAAAACCCTCTCCCTCCTTGGAGCACACTTATCCCATCACTCTGAAAGTCCTCTTTCATGGTGTCTAGTTGTAAGGTCACAGCAGCCTCCATATCCTGAATGGATTTAAAATGTTTACCTTTCAGGGTCATTTTGGCTTTGGGGAAGAGCCAGAAGTTGCTTAGTGCCAGATGTGGTGAATAAGCCAGAAGAAGACACACTGTAATACATTTATGAGCTTGTCTTCTCTATTAGATTGACATCTAATAGCATTCACCATATTTTTTACCACACTTTTAAAGACCTTCATGAAAGAGAACTTCCAGAGCTGCTTCAGAAAGTGACAAGAGGGCTGGGAATATGGCTCAGGGTACAAGTGCCTGACTGGCAAGCACAAGGTCCTGAGTTGGATTCCCGATTAAAAAAAAAAAAAACAGTGACAAGAATGAGGGATAAGTGTGTTTGAAGTGAGGGGAATAGTGGAAAGGGGGTTAATTGCAAAATGTCATTTACTGCAACAAAGTTTTTAATTTAAACATTGTATATTTTGGTCGTATTCCACATAACTTTCTCACTGTACAGATGAGAAAATGGTGAAGCCCGAAAGTGAAGTGCCTTGCTCAGGTGCATAACAATGGTGTCCGTAAAGGCAGGAGAGTCGGGGTGTCCAGGACACAGGGCTTTCTTTCCGTCTTACTGGAGCTTATGTTTCCTGTTTTTGTTGCTTTGATAGTCTACAACTTTAGGACTGGTTAAAGAGGTAAATTTTGTTAAGCAAAATCAACCCTGAAGTATTATATACAGCTTATTTAAAAAAAAAAAGAGAAATGGTGCCACAGGTCTGTAATCCCCAGCACCCTGGTAGGCTGAGGCAGGAACATGGCAGGTTCAAGCCCAGCCTGGGCGACTTAGTGACTTTAATGAGACCCTGTCTCTAAAACAGGTGGGGCAATGTGAGTAGGTGAAGGCCCTGTCTTCAGTCCCCAGGACTGCGTGTGCAGGATGCTGTGTGTCAAACTAGAGTTCTAGAAATGGCTTTGTGTAAAAATCTCCAGTCCAGCCATCAGTGAAAGCTGAAGGCGCTGTGGGGCAACCAGGCCGGGGAGGCAGAGAGGGAGCACGACTACTCCTGCTGCTTCTGGAAAAACAAAATCAATTCCCCATCTCCACAGACTTCAGATGGTGCTGCGCACGCGCACCAGACACTCTTTCTTTCCTTCTTAAAAGGGAGTGCTGGAGGAGAGATAAGAGGCGAGACTCCCGGGGCAATGAGAATAAAGCCTTAGCTAACCAGAACGCTTAGCTGACCAGCGGCCACTCCCCGCTTGGTCCGATAATGAGGCTTTTACTGTCACCGGCAGCCTTTGTAACAGATGATCATTGCTCTGCCATTCTCTTAATTTTATTTTTAAAAATTTGATTTCTGGATGGAGCTGTATATCACCAGATTCCTCACCCAGCATCACGCTGCCTCTCCTGAGGGCAGTGTGTGTGTGTGTGAGTGTGTGTGCGTGTGCGCCTGCCCTGGGCACCTCAAACTCCGTCTACTGCTTTGGACCATCCCCCACCCATGTCCAGCTCTCTGAACCCAGCTGAAGGCTCAGGGCCTTCTTTCTAGGGAATGGGGTATGCAGAGCCTGCCGTGCTCTCCTATCCATCTTGCCAGAGTTCGAAGGTGAAGTCGTGTTAAAAGAAGCCCAGAGGGAGCTTCAGAGGAGTGAGCGTGACGGGGGCCAGGCCTGGAGGGCACCAACTACCTTTGTTGGGTTGGAGGATGGGGCTGGAGACCTTGTCACCTGGCCTTTTGCCTTCCTTGGAAATGTCCACCCTGAGCCCAAACTCAGCCTTTCTGCAGACAACCTTTCTGCAGTCCGAGCTTCCCAGAGGCATTTCTCCAAGCACAGTCTCTTCAGAAATGGTCGACTCCAGGAGTGCCAGCCTAAGGCGTGGTGGTGAAATTACACTGGAAAGATCTATTTAATGGTCGCCATGTTCCATTCTTAATAGAGTGTCTGTGCACTCCTAGTTATTGGCACCTTCAAAGAAATCTAGAAGGATGTAATAGTTAAGCTCTGATGACTAATGTTCTTTAATTTTTATCTGCTGATTTAGGAACTTGCTCTTTGACTTGGCCAAGGATATGCTTGGGGCTGAGTCTGTAATTTCCTTCTTCAGTCCTTACTGCTGTGAGTCATGGTGGGGAAAGGGAAGAATGGGAAAGGAACGTTGTTAGGTTGTTAGTCTGGGAGGAGATCATCAAAGAAGGACTCTGTCCTCGCCATGAGGCTGGAGGCCAGCTGCTGCTTTTGTGCTCACGTGTGCCACAGCACCGAATCCTCACCTTACGTTCGGGTACGCAGAGGTCCAGGCCCTGAGATGAGTCCTGGCCAATTGCTTTTTCTTGTTATAAAGTGACCGTGCCTACTTGGAATGTGAAGGAACCAACTTGATTCTTCTGGGGGAGCCTTTGGATTATGGAAAAAAACTTACTGGAAAATAAATCCAAGCCCAATACATAGTACCACATCCAAATATTTGATCACCTATTTATTTTCAGTGTACAAGAAAAATAAAGTTATTACCACCCCTGCTTAAAAATAGATTGAAAAGTAAATCATTTAGCCCATCAAAGGCTTCATCTTATTTATTTATTTATCTATCTATGTATTTAATTTACTACCAAAGAAAGAATTAAATGGTTGTTTGGGCTGTAAATAGACTCAGCCTGAGGATCACACCACCTGCAGTCAATATTCTAACAGGGATAATCACTACCGAGGGGAAAATTGCCATGTTTGAAATAATTGCAGGGAAAAAAAAATGTAGGCAGAAAGACCACACTCCCAACTCTCCAATTCTATCTATGTCCCTTGCAAAGCCCCGGATGAGAGTTCATTTATGGAGAGAAAAGCCCTTTAGTGAAGCATTCAAAATAACAAACATCAATTAGACTGTGTGCTCATAGGATGTCTTTCATCCTCAGGCCAGAGAGTGCCTGACAAACACTCATTAATCCTTCCAAATGCTGCTGCCAGGTAGGTATTAGAGTCCTCCTTCCCACTGAGAGGGAAGGGAAGTGTCAGGAAACATTTCTCCCGCCCAGCCTCTCACCTTTATGTGGGATTGTGGTCACCATTCCGTATGTATGATTTCCAAACCAGAAGCCAGGAGACAAACCTAGATATCTGAGCAAAATGAGCAGAGATTGGCTGGGAGGAATTTCTTAGCATAATAAAAACTGATGAATGAAAACTTTAAAAAATCATGTTCCATTTCTATTCTCAACTACTCAGGAAGCTGAGGCAGGAGGATCACATGAGCCCAGGAGCTAGAGGCCAGCCTGGGGCAAGAGTAAGATTCTGTCTCAAAAAGCAAAGACCAAAAAGACAAACAAAAAATACCCCCACCAAAGCTGTAAGTAGTACTGACCATTTTCAGGGGAGTGTGTTTTCTGAAGTATATACAATTTTAGTTTGAATTTCACATTTGTTTTTATTGCATGGTTAGTCTTTTCTTTTACTGCTTGAAGATTTTTTTTTTTTTACAGGATCACAGATCTCTTATTTCATTGTTTTAAATCCTTGGGGGCACAACGTCACATGGATTCTAGGTTCAGTGGCCCTGCTTTCTTCACTTTCCTTCTTGGTCTTCTTGAGACAGGGTCTTGTTATGCTGTTCAGGCTGGCCTTAAACTCACTACACAGCCCAGGCTGGCCTCGAAGTCACAGTGATTCTCCTGCCTCAGCCACCTGAGTGCTGGGATTATAGGGGATTCTCCTGCCTCAGCCACCTGAGTGCTGGGATTATAGGTGTGCGCCACCACGTCTGGTGGGCCCTTAATCATTTCTTAATCATTTCATCCTCTATTTATACCTAGTGCTTTACCTCTTGAAAGACGTGAGTGAAACTGGAATCCAGCTCTTTAAACGTCTGCATGCTCAGATGGCCAAAACCTCCCTAGTAAAACCCTTCTTCTCTGCCAGGGTGCCATGGTCCTCCCCTTCAGATTCTTCCTCAAAGGTGGCTGCTGCAGGTTGGTGGTCTCCTTGGCCTACACACCCTGTCTATGTCAAACTCTGTTAAAACACCTTCCCTATTCCCACCTTTTAGAAAGAGAAGGTACAGGTCCAAAGCACCTTGCAGGAGTGGGCTTGGATCAGCTGCCGAGGTCAGAGCTCCTCTTGGCTGCTGAGACAGAGAAGGATCCCGGGGAGGTCAGTTGGAACCCAGGTAGACAGACAGACAGCATATCCTTATTTTGGTGAGTGGCACCAGGAGCCACCCAGAGTCCCAGACTGAAAGGCTGGCACTTGTCCACGAGTCCTCCCATTTCACCTCTAATTGGCCATAAAACCCTGTTGATGTTACCTGAAGAACTATCCTCATGGCATGAGCTCAACCCATCCTGGATCTTTGCAGCAATGTCCCAACAAGTCTTGCCAGCTCTCATCTTAGTCCGCTTCAGCGATCTCCGAATTCCCACCAGAGAGAGCCCTCTGTGTGCACCCGGGACCACATCCCTGCTGGGCTCGGGAGCTGTCATGGCGATGATGTCCAGACCTCAGCAATGCCTACACCAAGGCCATTGTGTGGCCCAGGGCGAGGTCTTTGAGCCCCTCTCTCCTGACTCTGCCTGAGACCCCCATGTGGCCTTTTGCACTTTCTCTCCCCAACTTGCCTCTCCGCTGATCCCTTGGCTGCTTTGATGGTCATCTCTGTTGCAAAGCCTTTCCCCATGTACCTCTCCTACAAAGTGAACTGAATTTCATGCATTGCAAACGTGTATTAATAAAATAAAAATTAAAAAAAGAGAAAGCAAACTGGACCTCTGCCCCAGGTCAGGAATGAGGGCAGTTTTTGTCTGCTCCAGGCCCATGCTGTGTTTATTTGTATCTAAGCATTTATCAAACACTTAGCAGAGTGTTTCTTCGCCTTCTCCATTAGAACATGAGCTTTCTGAGGGCAAAAAGTGTCTTTCATCCTCAAATCCCCACATAAAAGTAAAGTACATACTGGTGCTAAATAAAGGGTTGTAAATTTCATGAATCAAGAATTTAGAACTTTCTGGGCACAGTGTCACATCATGCCTATAGTCCCAGCACTCTGGGAGGCTGAGGCAGGAAGACTGCCAGTTTGAGTCAAACCTGGGGCACTTAGTAATTTAATGAGAACCTGTCTCAAAATAAATATATGTGTTTGAAGGACTGGTAATGTAGCTCAGCGCAAAGTCCTTGAGTTTACTGAAAAAACAAACAAACAAATAAACAAAAACCCCCATAAGAACACAATCTCCTTGTTTATAGGAAATGGTTCTAACACACTTTTTAGTAATATATTGACACACACTTTTGTGAATATTTTAGACCCCCAATCACATTTCTGTAATTGCTTTGTTGGGCAGCGCTGCCTTCTGATTTAGACTCCTCAAGGGCAAAGTTATCTCGAATCCGTATTCATGGAAATTGTAGGAAAGTGAACTCGAAGATTCCATTAGACTTTCTTTGGAAACGCCAGGGATGGGCTGCTTTGCATTTTGGCGTTGCTGGAGCTGGTAGAAAGGAGGCCCCATTCACCTTGCCCCTGCCATCCCCGGCCCTCAACAGAAGCATGGGATCGCTCTGCTTCTCTTGGGCCAGAGAAGCAAAGGCCCCTTTTTCCCAGCCTCCTGGGAGACCCCCTCTTGGTGATATTCCTGTGCTCACTGGCTGATTCCTAAGCAGTGACATCCAGCATCAAATATTATCAGGGAACTGGTGGTGGTCATTGAATATGTCCCAGGAATCATGATTGTTTAGAAAAAAACATGTGTTTTGATGGGATCTCACGCACCTGGAGTTGCTGTAGGGTGCAGCGAACGGCTCCCCCTTTCAGAGGGGCCCTCACGCTCCCCGACCTCCCCAGCTGCCTTGTCCTTGAAGGTCTGCCCCTCTCTGCTGGGCTTCGGTGCACTGGCAACATTCACCAGGAAGGACGTCCAGACCGCACCTGCTCGTGTTTCCATGGATATGAACAAGACTGGGTACACGGACAGAAAAGGTGAATTTTCTCTGGTCTGCAGTCCAACCCAGGTCTTGAAGACAAAGCTTTGAGACAGCTCACGGCACCTCCTTTAAAGTTTCACCAGGGAGAGCAAATGTGGGTGGCGGATCATGGCTCCCCAAAGAAGCCTTCAGAAACCTGTGCGCTCCTAGCTGCTTTCCTACTCTGCCCTCAGATACACAGGAACAAGTGCTGGACCACGGGAAGAAAGACAAACCTTAGCTGCTTTTTGTTTCTCTGCGTCCTCCTGCACACGAGAGGAGGTGAACGGGAGTTTGACTCGAAGGCGAATCTGAGGGTGCTGGCCCTGTGGACCCTGCCCCTGCTGCACACCACCCCGGGGCGTGATGTTGATGCAGATGAATTGCTGAGAGCCGCTCCACTGAGCTCTCCTCAGTTGTCTGAGTTATTTCAGTCGCTGGGGTGATTGAATCAAGTGACCCCGCGCGTGAGGGCTGCTTGACAGCTGGTCAGTCTGGAAACCGTCAGCTGTGTAATGCGCTAAGGGGACGGATAGGTGCTTAAGGGTCTGTCAGGGAATCTAGCTGATGTCACACTGCAAGCAAGGAGCTGGGGTACTGCGACCTGACTTTTTGTAAGACCTGGAGAGGAATGTGGTATTGGAATGTTAAAAAGTGTTGTGTTTTACGATGGACTAAAACCAAATGCCAATGTTTATTTGCTTAAATAAACTTGGTATTAAACAAGAGTGAGACTATGGGATTTTCCAGATAACCAAAGAAATCACGTGTGAGTCTGTATCTTTACAAAACTAAAAATATTAGGGTTTTATGTAATTAACTTAAGATTTTTGTCTCACAGTCTTGCTAAAATGTTCGATGCATTATGATTCATTACCATAGGGCTGACACTACACATAGAAAAGAAAAGAAACAACCCAGGAAATCAAAGAAATCAATTCTATCGCTCAGCCTCCCAATTCTCTCGCTTCTTCTCTTTTGATGTTTTCCTTCCTCCCTTCCTCTCTTTCTCTGTCTGTCTGTCTGTCTCTTTCTATCTGTCTCTTTTTCCTTCTTTCATACTGGGGATCAAACATAGGACGCTCTTTCACTGAGCTACATATCCTCACACCCCACTGCATGTTTTATTTTGAGACAGGGTCCTGCTAAACTGACCAGGCGGGATTTGAACTTGTGATCCTCCTGCCTCATGCCACCAGAGTGCTGGGATTATAGGCATGTGCCACTGTGCCTAGTTCCATGTTTGAAATATTTTAATATTTCAGAAAGGGCTTTTACTTGAGCAAATGGGTAGGTGGTGGGTTCATTTAATGAGATGGTGATTTAGGGAAGATACATCAGGGAAGGGAAGAGTAAAAGCTGTCAGTTGAACACATGAAGTTTTGGATGTCTTCAGGACCTCCAAGGGGAAAGATTCTGTGGGACGCATTGACCTGGAGCTTCCCTAGGTGGGAGGCCGGCTGGAGACAAGAACTTGGGAGTCCTGGCATCCAGCAGTATTTAAAGCTGTAGTCCTCACTGCAGGGAAGAGATGTGGTAAAGGTGGAGAATCAGGACTTCTCTGATTTAGATTTCCTTAAAATAGTACAACATCCTCCACTCCCATGAGTACAAAGACCCAGATTGAGAAGTGCACCTTGAGAGCCCTGGGTTGCCCTGAACAGGATATTGTCATGTAGTTCAGGCTGGCCTTGAATTTACTATGTAGCCCAGGCTGGCCGCCAGCTCACAACAAGCCTCCTGCTTCAGCCTGTCAAGTGCTGCAATTACAGGCGTGTATCCTGATGCCCAGTTTGGAGGCCTGGCGTGGTCCTGGTCTTCATGAATCTCTTCTGAGTCCATTTGTTGGAGAAGGTACACAGTCAAAGCTCCATGCTGGTAATGGCGCTTGGCTCTTTGGGGAAGGCAGAGCGGGAAGATCCAGAGAAAACATAAATAGGTGGAAAAGGACTCTTTGTGCCACTGTATGGGCAAAGGGAAGCAATGCCATGGTGCTTAGTGAAACCTCGACCTGAGCTTCCCTTAGCAACTGGGAGTGGTGGGGACAGTGGGGCCACAAAGGGACAAAGGATTAGCTCCAATGGTGCTGCAGTGTTCTCCGAGGACGTGGTCCTCATGCCACCAGAGTGTCATGAGAATGGAGTAGATGTCATTACCCTCACTTTGGAAAAAAAATGTTTCAATTCCTTAGCATTTTGTGATATTCAGGTTGTTGTAGGGGATGTAGCTCAGTGGCACAAGCACCTGCCTGGCAAACACAAGGTCCTGAGTTCGATTCCCGTTACCAAAAAAAAAAAAAACCCGAAACAATCAGGTTATTCTAGAAGATCTAGAAAGTCAGGCGTGGTGGCGCTCACCTGTAATCCCAGCACTTGGGAGGCTGAGGGAGGAGGATATTTGTGCATTCGAGGCCAGCCTGGGCTACAACGTGAGCTCAAGGTCAGCCTGAACTGCATAGTGAGACCCTGTCTCAAAGACAAGAAAATATCTAGAGAGACAAGCACAAGTACTGAAGCTAATTTTAGCTATTTCTCCATGGGTGAAAATACGTTTCTGGAGCTCAAAACATCAACACTTGTGCGATCATGCTGGTACATCGCCCCTTTCTTTCCTCTTTCCATTCTGTACCGGGGATTGAACCCAGGGCCTCACACAGAGCTACTTCCTCAGCCCCACCCCCCCTTTACTTTTTTTGGAGACAAGGTCATGCTAAATTGCCCAGACTGCTGAAATTTATGATCTTTCTGCCTCAGCCTCCCAGATTGTACAGGTGTGCCACTGCTTCTGGCATAGCTTTTTCTCTTAACAGATGAATTGGGAATATTTGGT
Source organism: Dinomys branickii (assembly GCA_004027595.1). Lineage (NCBI taxonomy): Eukaryota > Metazoa > Chordata > Mammalia > Rodentia > Dinomyidae > Dinomys > Dinomys branickii. Next base: position 11,379 of record PVLD010018217.1, on the reverse strand, counting down.
CATTTACAAAGAATATAGAATTGTTAAGATTATTATCAGGCTCAAATCCTAAAGCACTTATCTGTTCAAACTCCAGCTAGGTTCCTTCAGGCACATAGTAGGTGCTCAGTATATGTGGATTTGAGTAAATTAGTGAAAGAGCTGTATCGGTAAACACAATTTTGTTTGTCTTCACCTAGCAATATTAGGAAGCAGTGACATGAAGGAAAAAGTAGAAAACGGTGCAGATATATGTGAAGACCGAAGGCGTTTAGATGTGTAGCGTACACAGTAAGTCTCAGCCCAGGAGAAGCTAATACTTGCATCCTGGTGAGTTCTGCAAGAGGACACACAGAGCGGGGCTGGGGGGCCTGGGATTTGCTAGCTACCCCCAGTGAGGCAGGGAAACCTCTGCAGAGGAAGTCAGACGTCAGGAACGTCTCGAATAAACATCCAGTTCCCGTTACTGTAACTTCTGATCTGCTGACTGATTTCCAAATTCGGTCAGGCTGTCCTGCCACCGCATTTTCTCCCGGATGCGCACGATTCTGTCCCCTTCTGGGCTCTTCTGTTGTCAGATGCACATGCTTCGTTCTGACCCTAATCACACGTCTTGGGTTTCTGCTCTTTTCGCACTGTCTGCTGTTCTCTGCTCTTGCCTTCTGATGACCAGCTCTTCCTCAGTGGTTGGTCACTTGGCTTTCATGTGTGCTCAGGTGTGGTAATGACACCGGCTGAAATTTACACAGCACCCTATCTCTGAGATCAAAGCACCTTTGCAGGCCGTATCTCCGAATCTTCCGTACTCCAGTGGTGGAGTAAGTGGGAAGCAGTGATTATGATCCCTATATTACACACCAGGAAGTGGGAACTCATCACAGTTAAATGACTGGCTTTGCATTGCAATTATGCTGCCAGCTCCGAGCGGGGCCATGAGCATCTGACCAGCAAGCTCTGGTGACTTCTGAGGGATGCAGCTATGCTGGGAGACAGGAGCGGCGGGGCTTGTTTTCCCTTTCCCCCCATTCAATTTATACTTAAGTTTTTTGTGGTCCTTTGGCCCAGCGCCTTAGGTGGTGTTTGTTTTTCAGTGCAGTTGTTTACAGAATGGGCTTGCTGATACTCCAGCTCCGAGTCTGATGTGAGGGTGTGGCTAAGACCTCTGCTAGGTTTGGATGATCCCCGAGAAAAAGTGGTCCTTGCACAGAAGGCAACCCTGAGGGGTGGCAGGGATGAGTGCAAGAGCCTTCAGAAATTCTTTGAAGCTTTGTCCTTCGAGGACCCATGGAAGCACGTTGTGGGTGGATTTCAAGGGTTAGACACTCAGTTGCGGAAGTACCCGGTGGAAACCTGGGTCCTGAGGAGTTCTGTTGGCCATGGGCTGCAGTTCATCAAACCACTGGTGTGCTTATTTGTTATGGCTGCTCAGCTTGGCTTTTGGAGGAATGCAGGGCCTTCTTTGCCTGGGGACTTTCAAAACTGTGCTCAAAGTCTAGGGAGCTTTATCTTGAAATGTTTTATTGGTCCTTCTGAGACTCCCTTATGAAAGAATGATGAGGCCAAGGTATGCGCTTGGTGAGGTGTGGTCTTCCCATAGTCACCAAGCAAGATTTGCTTTTTTCTTTTTAAGTTTGGCTGAGACTTGGGCAATCGTGATTTGGGTTTTTTCCAGGCTGATCTGCCCGGGTTATTCAATCTGCATGGACTGTGTAGACTTGAGGAAGCTTCCAGAATGAGCTTCATTTGCAAGTTAGCAGGCATCATAATGAACTTCCCAAAGGTCTGTGGGGAGGGTGCTTACCGTGGGTCACTCAGGACAGGGCAGGGGAAGCAGAGGTTTTCAAGCCTTGTACACATGGGCTGAGATGACCCTTTTGTTACAGGTTTGGGATAATGTCAGCTGGATCTCAGAGAACTGGGTGACCTTCTCGTAAAAGAGATGAAAGCTGAACTCAAAGTGGGGGCAGAGTGAGCCTGTCAGTTTGGCTGCAGAAGGCTGTACCAAGAAAACGGGAGACTTCTGTGGTGCTGCCACTGTCCTGGAAAGCTTCAGGTCCCCAAACCTCCACTTCTCTTTGTATCAGGGGGAGGGTCCTGGATGAGCAAAGTGCCGTTCACCTAAAATCCCAGGGCTCTGGGAGGCTGAGGCAGGAGGGTCAAAGTTTGAGCCTACTGCCTACCTTGGGAAACTTAGCTACTTAGTGTGACGTTGCCTTAAAATTAAACAAAACAAAACAAAACAAAATACTAGGGTTGTAGCTCAGTGCAAAGGTCCCACATTCAGTCCTCAATACTGGAGGAAAAAAAAAGCCTCATCCTTCTTCCTGGGCAGGAATGTGAGGATTAGAAGCCTGTAGTGCGCATACAAGTCTTTAGTAAGCCAGCGAAGCTCTAGCGCAGTCACAGAAGGTATCAGTAAATGAGGGTAAGGGCGTCCGGTGTGTGGTTTGGTGCAACAACTAACTGAGGTAACTTGTTACATAAAGCTCCCAGCCTGCCGCTCCCCACAGGGTGAGCTATAATGTGCAGCTCTCTCAACTCTATTTCTCTGACCTGAGACTCTGAGATGGGTTCTTCTCACACCTGTTCCCGACCTCTAACCTCTTGCAGAAGATGGAATCTATAGCGAGACCCTCTCTTCGTCGTTCTCTCTCTGAGCTCAGTTCCTTTGGCTGTCCATGGTCAATTAGACCTTAGTTGCCTTGGCCAGATCTTCAGGGCCTCAGCTCTATGATCCTGGGTCTTCCTCCTGATATAGGACCTCCAAATGACACAGGGGATATAAACCTAACTCCCAACCCACTAGGGCTCCAATACGCTGAGTTCATGTTCCCTTAAATTGAAGAATGAATTCCAGGGAGCAACAGAGACTAAAAGTAGGAAAATTTACTGGGGAAAAGGAATCGGGGTCAGGAATAGCTCCTGGGAGATGGTAGGAACACTGGGGTCCTGACTGGGTTGCCAATGAGCCCACCTCTCGAAGGAAGTTTTATAGAGCAAAATCACAAGATGGGTACAGTGTGGGTCAAAATGATGCTCAACCAATAAGATTACAAGTATCATCGCTTAGGTAAAATTGATCCAATGGGGAAGCAGGTCATGTAGCAAGGGCATATGGATGACATCATTAGCTTTGGTGGGTAATCTATGATCTTAGTCTTTAGTCTTAGTCTTAGTGGGTGGGGGAGGATGACCCAGACCACCCCTAATGAGATAATGCTATATGCAGGATCAGAAGGTGGTACCAATGATCTCAAGCTTCCATTTTCCCTTAGGGAAGCATGCAAGTCTGGCCACTGTAACTTTAATCTTTCTACGACACATCTCACCCACAGTTTTGATGTGTTCTCATCTTCCACGCTGACTCCCTCAAGGGCCCAGCCCTGTCTGACTGCCTGGACCATTTCTACTTAGCTGTGTATAAGACACCCCAGAGTTTCCCGACCAGTCGCCCCCACCCTCTTTCCACTCTTCCCAGCACTCGCTGGTATGGATTGCTCATTCTACAATCCCTCAAATGCAGGAAGGTTTTCAACATTTAGCCCTCATTTTGTCCTGCCTAACACACATTTTTGATTTTACCTTATAAAATCTCTGATGGCAATGAGTGTTACTCATTCAGCTTGGAATACTGTAAGCATCTCATGCAATTTCTGCCACATCGTGGGCATAAAGAAAAATAAGCATGGGGTGGATGTGGTGGTGCTCACCTGTAATCCATGCATTTAGGAGGCTGAGGCAGGAAGATCATTGCTGCTAGTTCAAGGCCACCCTGCGCCACATAATTTCAAGGACAGCTGGCACTACATAGTGAGAATTTGTCTTTGTAAAAAACAAAACAAAACAGAATAGGGAAAGGTATGAAGGAATGAAACCAGCATGTATCACCCACCTCTACACGTGGGGCAGTCGCTTCGCAGGGTATTCTGTTAGAGCAAGGGAAAGACTGTACTTTTCAGTCATGCGGTCGGGTGGCAGCCCGGGGAGGGTCTCGTTAGAAGGAGCCCCTGGAACGGTCATACTCAGATCACCGGTTCTGAATATTGTCCTAATCACTTAGTGATTCATTATGACCTTGTCTCTATAGCACCAGAAAAGTTAGTCTGTTGAATCTTTTAAAATGAAAAAAATGAATCAATTTGGTGATGCAGGTCAGTCAAACTAGCTGTTTTGTTGTCTGTGGATGAGACAAATGCTTTGACCGGGTCTTCTGTTTTCTAGCTGGCCTCCTTTATCGGGTGTGGGAAGGGTCTGTGGGTTAGAGAGTGGTGCTGGCAAGAACAGTGGCCGGTGGTCAGAGCACGGAGGAGCAAAAAGCAGGAGGAGGATTGTGTTCTACATCCAGCCTGGCTACCGTGTGGCCTCAGGCAAGTTACGCAAAGTTCCCTGCAGGTATTTCCTGAAATAAAAAAGGGAAGTGGTAGCTGGTAGAACAGAGAGAATTCTGAGAAGCTGTGCCCTGCTGTGGGTATAGCGTGTGCCTGGGCTGGAGGTGAAATGCTCTGAAGCGGCGAGCGCCGTGTGGACAGCAATCAATGTCTTCATTGTCGTTTCTCTTTGACTTGCTCTTGGCCCCTCCCCCATCATCTTCAGTGAGTTCCAAGACCCGGGATCCGCTAAAGAATTAGGAACAAACTTTAACTGAAAGAACATACATGCAATAGGATAGCATTATGTCCTTATTTAGGAAACTAAAGGAACATCCTTATATGAAATGTTTTACTTTCTAATGGGCCATTATTACGACAAGCACCCCAGGAGCCTACGCTAGAAGAGCATGATCACCTCTAATGGTATTGCTGATGAAGGCTCCCTTTCTTTTGGCTTTTTGAGACAGTGTCTTGCTTTGCAGTTCAGGCTGACCTTCAGCTCACTTTGTAGTCCAGGCTGGTTTTGAACTCACTACCATCCTCCTGTCTCAGCCTCCGGAATGCTGGGATTACAGGTGTGCGCCACCATGCCCAGTGCAGGCTCATTTTGAATACTCAGATGTTTATTTAATGAATCCGTGTTCACAGGTGACTATCATTTAAAATTTCATGGTAAGCAGGCAGCTTGAAGGAGAAAGGAAGGTAGGGAAGCAAAAATCAAGAATCAGGAACACTCTGTTTCTTTGGGGATTTACGTTTTGTTCTGAGAATAAACCCTGTTCCCACCAGCCTTCCCCTTCTCCTCCCTCTTCCCTCTCTTTTTCTCCCATTCTGTTTCTTCCCTACTTCTTCCCTGCTTTTGCCGTCTCTCCTTTCCCTCCCCTTGGTGTAACTGGAGAGGGAGGATGTGGGCAGAGCTGATGAGGTGAGAACTACTCCGGTTCCTTTCTCCTCTGCCTCAGACCCTTAGCAGATGTGAGGCTTAATCAGATCATCTTGGCCCAGACCACGAATGGAAACTCCAGGAACCTCAGTCTAGGGACACGACGGCCACAACCACACTCAGGGGTGGAATCATTCTAGCAAGCATCCTGACCAGGAATGCCGGTCACCCCGGTGGGAAATTCACCCACAGGGCGGCGGGGGAGAGGGCACCATAAGCACCGGCGCGAGCGCGCTGCTCACGCCGATGTGTAAAAGGGACGGAGTCTTCCAGGGCAGCTTCTCAGGAGCTGCTCACCTGCTGCTGCTGCTGTGGTCACATCTGCCCTTCCCGCCAAGCCGCATCACTTGTAGGACATGGGTCCAGGGGAGGAGAGCTGCTGGAGAGTGGTCTTCAAAAGAGTGGGTTCTCTGAGCTTTGATGGTGTGCGTGAAGAAGATGGTGAAGGCATCCGGTTTTCTTATTAAGCTGCAGTTAGCGCAATTGTGCTGCTGTATCCGTTTCCTTGTTAAGCAAAAGATAGGAGGGCGACAACTAGAGGGTGGGAGATACGCTGGTGCTATTTACTGAATTAATCTTCACCACCTTGTGTGTGTGTGTGTGTGTGTGTGTGTGGTACTGGGGACTGAACCCAGCGCCTTAATGCTGAGATACATCCCTAGCTTTTATTTATTTATTTACTTATTTAATAGACATGGTCTCACTATGTAGCCCAGGCAGGCCTCACACTCACAGGGATCCTCTTGCCTCAGCCTCCTGAATGGATTGTAGGAGTATGCTCACATTCTTGGCTTGATCCTATCATTCTTTACGGTGTAGATGTGTGTTCATGTTAAATGGGGTAGTACTATATTCAATTTTTTAATCTTCTTTCCAAATAACTGCATATTATGAACTTATTAACTATTTTCTGAGATGTCATTTTTTACTTTATGGTAAAAAGGTAAAACAAAATTTCATAATAAGATGATAGAAAACAATAGTTAAGACACTGTGTATTACTACCTTTACAGTGCTTGCTCAGAGTACGAGGTGTAGGCATGAAAGTTCTCCAGGTGGTATTGGCCCAAATCTTCCTCTGCAATGAACTGAGAGACACTAAGAGCACAACTAAATTGCATTTTTCCTGCTTTTTCCCTTCCTTCCTTTCCCCTTTCCTTCACCCTCGTCCCTTTTTGTAACAATTTCTTCCCATTTCACAGTATTTGTGGTACATTTTAGACCTTAGTTACTGTTTCAATTGGCGGTGCCACTTAAAATGATGGTGCTGTGTTGCACTCAAGCGCACACACAAGCGGTGCACAGGTGGACAGGCACTGGGCTGACTGTCAGCTCCTCAGCGGGGCGTGGGGCTTGGTCCTGAGAAGGAAGGCGAGTCTGGAGGGCAGAGGATGTGGGGAGATGCGTGTTCTCAGTGGGAGGGAAATACAATGGGAAATGAAAATTTGAGATCCTGAAGTCCAAGAAGCTTGTTTTCACACTGAGGATGGACACAAAGCGGACTTAAGGATGCTCACAACTTACTTCCAAAGGGGTGAAAAGTCGTGCTGGTTTCTGAGAATTTCTTAGGCGCTTTGCCACAAAGGCAGATCCCACAGGGACTAATAAATGTTTTCAAGTGCTTTTTGATACAGGATCACAGCGGGACTTCACGACAGCTCTACCCGAAGTGCCGCTCTTTCAGGGCCACCAGATGCGGACAGGCCATGGCCACCTAGACCTGTGGCTTCTGCTTGTTGTTGCTCTATTAGCAAAAGCCCCCAGCACCTTTTCTCCGAGTCTGTGAGTGCGGTGTGGGTCTGAATTGGGAGAAATGATGGGACATGACGTGACAGTTGAATGAGGCTATGGCATCTTACATTGAAGAGCTTCTAACCAGAGAACATGAGGTCATGTGACCATGTAGAAAATGACTAGTGAAGATTTCTTTCTTTTTTTTTTCAGTAAAGATTTCTTAGGCTGGTTTTCCACTGAGAGGAAATGAACCTTGGATAAAATTTCTTTGTGCAGCTGTGGTGTCTGCTTTCTGGTCGCTATGTCCTCAGCTGCGGAATGCATCGTCGAATACAGCACAGCCCCAAGGAGAAGGGTTCAGGTTGGATGTGTCTTCTAAAGGGTGCCCCCTCCTGAACAAGATGGGGCGTTTCTGCTGTGCTTTTGTCAGGGTCTCAGGCGACAGATGGGAACAGCATATTGCAACCCCTGCCGAAGACTTCCCTCAGCCTTCCTGACCCTTGCAGTGGGCCCGTTTGCTTTTCTTAGTTCTCAGGCGATGCAATCTGATGGTGCGGCAGCTTCCTGGTTGAGGGTTAATTATTTCTTTTTATGCCTATATTTAAGATGCTCAAATTTGTGATTCATCCTTTGTAATTAGCTGTAATGCTTAGACCGCATCCATGTGTGTCACCTTAATGTCTTTTTCTTTAAGAGTTGTTATTTTCCCTGCAGAGCCAGTGCCAGTGGACACAGGTCATGAAAATTGGATGCTACTCTCGGTGATCTCAGTGCCAGCTTAAATCTGCAATTTTCCCGGTGGGTATCTGTGAGAACTGCCACTTCCCCAGAGTCGGTTCACAGGAGCCCCCAGAAATGTGGACTTTCCAGATGTGTTTTAGTTTGAGGGCTTTTTTTGAGCCCACTGGCCCCATCCTTTTGGCTTCTTTGTCCGTTAAGAGTGAAAGCGAGAGATGACTTCCAGGTGAGAGGGGAGTCAGTGGGAGGGCGGAGGGTGGAGAGAGCGGTCTCACTCAGGTGAGGGGGGCGGGAGGGGCTTGAGGTCCATCTGCAGAGGCAGAAAACCGTCTTCCCCCTCTCGTCCTCCCCGTCTCCTCTTCCATGGCTCTGCTCGAGCGCGTGGAGCTGTGGCCAGTTCTCAGAGCCAAGCGCGTCTGGGCCCCGGGGTACCCGTAGTGAAGGAACAGGTGCAGAGCGGAAGGGGAGGGTGTCCCATCGCACAGCCACACCCGGCGAGGGCAGCCGCGGAGGGTGGAGGCGGGAGAAGCCTGGACCAGGAGGAGAAACACGGAGGCGGTGAGAAGGAAGGCCAAGGAAGGGAGAGCCAGAGAAGGAAGAGGGAGCCCCGCGCCTCGGGCGGGCCCCCCGGCGGCCTCCGCTGTGCCAGCAGCTCGGCCGCTGCCGCTGGCACCTGGGACTTCCTCCTTCCCAGACACACGGAGCTTCTGCACGGCCCGTAACAGACGGGCCCGCTGAGGCTCTGCGCGCTGGACTCTTGTTGTATTCGCCTGTGAGAAAGTCTGCAATAGCACCTATTTTTTTAAGAGAACACACAGATGCAGTCACGTGTGCGCACACACACCACCGCCTTTCCACGGGTGTTGCTGCTTCCCCTCCTGAGCCCAGTCTCCCCACAACTCAGCCTCTTCGGCGTTTCAGAAGCCGCGGGAAGCGGGGTATCTGAGCGCTTAGGCCTCTGTGTCCTGGATAGAGAGGCTGGATTTGAATGCAGAATATCTGGTTATAAAAGAGACAAACACGTGCACTCCGGTATGGGGCTGAAATGAACGAGAGAGACCCTGGGTTTAAAAGGACCTCTCTCTCTGTTTCTGTATATTTTCATGTCTGTCAGCCACTTGCACAGAGCTAAAGTGAGCCGTGTTCCCGTTCAGATGTGTGTTTTGCCCCTCACTTTCGTCACACTGTGCTAACCAGCAAGGCTCGCTGCTTTGCAGGCAGACACAGTGCGAGGCGGGCTTAGCGGGGAGCAGCGGGGCCACGCGAAGTGCTCTCCACCTCTTTCGCTGTTCTGGCGCTGTGCTCCACAGCAGCCCATCCTGGGCCAGAAGTGTGTGCATTTCCAGTTGCATGGCTTTGACTGTGTTGACTGAACCAGTTTGGTTCACTAGGCGTGAGCCCAGGGAACGACCCCACAGAGGCCAGGACAACCAAGTGGGTGGCTAAAAATGGGTGAACCGTTCCACGTCCGCCAGCTTCCTTTCCCACCCTCGACCTGAGCTTCAGGCTGGGGCTCCACACACTCCCCTCTCTGCGCCTGTGGGGCTCGTCTCACCTGCACAAGGGCAACGCGTCTCCACCCTGCTGCTGCGGGGCCTCGGGCAGGTGACGACAGTGCCCGGAACTGCTCGCCCACTGGCGCTGCGGGGATACCTTGGGAAGGCTGGATGGACGGGAGCGAGGCCTATGTGTGATGCTCAGGCCGTGGTTATCTTACGCTCATGGCAGCACCCCCTGATGTATGGAAGATGAAATAGAGCTGTTCCTCTGTGCCTGTGGATTCTGCATCCAGAAGTGTAGCTGACTGTGGGTGGAAGAGATGGAAAAAAATTTGTCTGCACCAAACATGCAGACTTTTCCTTCTCATTTCCCTAACCAGCACGGTGTGACAACTATTTACCCATGTGAGTGATATCATTTACACGCTACTAGGTTTTATGAGTAATCTAGGGATGATTTGAAGTATATGGAAGAATATGCGTAAGTTATACGCGAATACCACACCAATTTACATACTTGAACATCGGCAGAATTCTGCTTCTGTGAGGGTCCTGGACCCTGCCCATTGTGTGTGCCGAGGGCCAGCCGGAGTTGCTGAGGGGCTGAGGAGCCTTTGAGGTCACACTCCTCCTCCTGCCCGGAGAGGTCCTCCGGAGGTTAGAACGGGGTCAAGTGCATGACTCAGCCCTAAGACACATCAGGCGCAGCCGGGAAGCTGGTTGCCCGGTGCAGAGCTCAGAACCCCTCTGTGCTGACTGAGTCAGCAGCTCTGGGCCGGAGCTGGAAGGCCTGCATTTTAAGCCAGGACCCGACTCTGGGAGTGTTGCGTGCAAGGGACCACAGACCTGCTTTGGGGAACACCAGAAAGAGGACTTGCTGGGACCCGCACTTCCCTGCAGCTTCCCTTAGGCAGTCAGCAAGTCCGAAGAGCTGTGAGCCACGGCCAGTGGCTGTGAGGGGCTGAGGAGAGAAGGCCAAGGGACACGAAGTCCACCTTTGTTCTTGGAGAGCTGACCACAGGTGGCAGGGCCATGGGTGTCAGGGGACCACGGGTGTGGGGGGTTACCTCCAAGTCAAGTAGGAGAACGGTCGGAGGCGATAAGGATGTTTCTCCTTGAACCCAGCCCACTGAGACCTGGAATCGAATTCAGTGCTAAGCTTGGACTTGCTTGATGCCTTTCATATGGTGAAATAGCCAAATAATTATCTGGTGACTCACTAGCTGTCTAGAGAACCTTATCACATCCTAAAGGGAAAATGCCAGAGTCAGATGGGCTTTGAATGCAAGGGACTTTCTGGGCCAGTGGTTTTCTCCTCTTAGGAAGCCCCTGGAGCAACACAGTGAGGGCAGAGTGTGGGACTAGTTCCTTCTGCTCTGCGGGCAGGGGAGGCAGAAGCTTCACTCCATGGGACACAGGTAGCCTGAGCTTTTCCCCAGTTGCTCCCAAAGGGGCCACTGGAGCTCAGGCAAAGGGTAGCCCAGGTAGGGAGTGGGTCAGTGTCCCGGCCTGAGGTAGGAGAGACGAGCTGGCTGCAGGGGAAGGGAAGAGAAGGAAGAAGGTTAGTGGTGGGTGGGAAGAAAACCAAGCCACAGTCTTCGGTCTTCGTTGGAGGCAGGGATGGGTGGGAAGCAGGTCACTGCTGGCAGTGAGGCGTGGGAGGCCTGGGCAGGTCCTGGGAGGACAGGGGCTGGGAGAACCATCCACAGAGAGGGAGGGGAGGCATGCAGGTGCTGGGCTGGGCTAAAGGCTGCTTCTGGGGTGCCAGTGGTTCCAGGGCAGCTCAAGAAGGGAACGCAGGTGCCTTTTGAGAAGCAGGAGGCAGTTATGGCTGCGGAGGCACCTGATGTCCTCTGAAATGGGCTCCTTCCACTTTTGGAGAAACAGACATTTGTGCCTTGTCACACAGAATGTGAGAGAGTCCTGTCCAGTTTCTGGGGAGAGGTCTCTGACCTCATGGTACCTGGGCAAGGCCAGGCCACTTTGGGATCAGAGGCTCTTTCTTCAAGAAACAGGCACAAACTAGGTCAGTTTCAGGGGTGGAGTGCCAGCAGGCTGCCAGCGGGGAGAGAGGGTGTTGCCACCAGGGATGGCCGAACGAGTTCTGAAAAAATGC